>WSTO01000004.1:0-83723 GCA_019627685.1 Serendipita sp. 399 | reverse complement strand
GGATGCTGTCCCTTCATCATCTTCCTCATCACTATAGATACCCTGAGAAGGAGACGAGTGAAGGAGACCCGACTCTGGCGTCGGGATCGTCGGTAAATCTCCAGTGGCCTGTAAAAGAGAATCCATAAGCTAAAGTGCTAATTGAACAAAAGGAGAGGGTACTCACAGATGACTCTGAATAGCTCGGAGATGGTTCTCTCTTGACGTATGTTCGGGATGCAGTGGCGCTCGACATCCTCTTCGGCCTGCCCTCCAGAACCTTGGGTACTGCTTTGGGTGGCACCGGTAAACCACCAGAGGTTATCATCCCTTTCCCTCGAATCTGCCTGCCCTCGAACGGCGCAGAGTAGCGATAGAAGCAAAGGACGAGACCGAGGGCAGCAGTAACGAAGAAGCCAAGCGATGATACGACGCCAGCAGTGTTTGGATATTTGCTGACGAGTTTCCTCGTCCCATGTAACTGTACGCTGCCTTTCACAAATGCCTCTAGTATTGTCACCTCCCGACCTTCCCCCTTGCCTATAGACTTCCAACCGTCTCGTCGACCAACTTCCAGTGTAGCCTGAAGCTGTGATGATGTTCCTGGTGTCCAATTGGCTAGAATAATGATGGTGACATCGACGTATTTTGAGGAGGAGAATGGCAGGAACCGCCGGATTAATCCCTTGGGAGCTTTAGGAAGAATAGCAGCCTAAAGATATGAGTTAATTTGACAAGTTTAGACGTAGTAATCTCGAACTCACAGGTTTACGTGCTGACGCCACGGGTTTATTGGAGGCGGTCGTTAGCGTCAGATATGTCATAAAGTTGCCTGACAAGCTATGAATATATGATATGGAGCGCAAGGTATTTCATCATCTCACCAAGAGCAACGCTGGAGTCGGTATGTGGAACGGTAAGGTGAACCGAAATATCATATGCTTGGTCTGCAACCAGAGGAGGGAACTGAAAATGTGCTGTTGGAATGGCCGATTCCCTGCGGTTTAAATATATAGATTGAGCATATACACGCCCTCCAACAACAATGCAAAGAAAGGACAGGAAGCGTGCACGCACCCGTATTGGAAAAACACCCTGCGTTCCCAAGGCTGAGGGACCGAGTTTCGTACTATTAGTCCTGCGACGAGAGATACGATAACAATTAAAGGGATAGAGATGGCTATTATAGCGAGCTGAGGGAGATAATGAAGTGCGACGTCGGTGACGCTCCTTAGGACTCGCTCAATCGGCGATAGCTCTTCCTCTTCTTGCTTAGGTTCAGTGTCATCTAGATAGGGTGCTTTGGTGGCTGTCGTGGACATCGGGGTCCTTGTGCAGGTTGAACACACGCAGGTGTTGGTGAGCGGCAAGCTAGAAGCGACGACCCGACTTGCTCTCAACACTTGCCTCCAACAAGCATTCTACGATGCAGCAATACCCAGATGGCCGCGAAGAAAAATGGTCATGATCTCGACACAGACGAGACCTGGTCAATATTGCGTATATTCAGAGCCCAGCAGTGATGTTCAAATTGTCAGGCGTGGTTATCGGGTGTCCTTCCCTATCGATCACCGGGAGCGATTGACATGCTGTTGACAGTTTATTGACATTCCTCTTCCTCCTCCTGATGGTTTATCCTAAGTAGGATATGTTCCGAAGAAGATAGAGAGCGTTGCGAGCGAATAGCCCGACTCTCCGATAAACCTGGAAAGTAAGCGATCGCCGGGACCAATAGCCAACACATTCCAATTCTTTAATTTCTTGCAAAGAAGTACAATTGGTCCTGGAGCTTGCTAGGACGAATATTACCTTAGCTTCCTTCAAGGGTGGCTCCCCTTCGGCTGCCCAATTGACCTGCGACAGCTCGAATTTCGTTGGAAACTACTCAAGGCCTCTATTTGGCACTTATAAAGGTCTTAATGACCCATAGAGCGAGGTTAGCCCGTCCATTCCCCCTCTTCCCTTGCGTCACGTAGGCACTCAGGTGCACATAATGTCGACGTTACCTCTCAAATCTCCCTCTGGACTTGCAAAAATGATAGAATCGTTCCGACAGTTGGTCGTGGCTCTTCAAAGTTTACAAGCATCACGCTATACCAGCGCAGCAGCAGCTACGATATACACGTACAATATATTCTTGACATTTGACGAAGAGGTGGGTTTACCTTGTGTTTCTTAATGAACATGATCTCAGATTGCCGATATATTTACGTTGTTGAAGGTCGAATACTTTTGGTCAAAACTCAAGTTTACTTTTCCTAATATTCTATACATTATAAATCGTTATGTATGCTTCGCCTTCTTCCTTAATACTGTGTACGGTACGACTCGATCAATACCCTTTATCATCGGAGATTGACATATAATACCTTTCTAGACCTCGCCGGCTTCCGACCAGACCTTACCGAGGCATACTGTAGAAAGTATACCGAAGTCGTCGGCTTTGTTTTGGCCCACATGGGTTGGACAGGAATCATGACTATCAGGGTCTCGGCTCTGTGGCATGGGCATCCACGACTCGTCAGACTCGTCTGGTTTTTTTGGGCGTGTACAATGATCACTGTCACTGTGTTCGGATATCAATCTTGCAAGCAGGTCGTCGGTGCGTTCCGTTTGACCACTGTATACCGCTCGATCGATGTTTCTGACCATGAGTACAGCTGGCATGACCTATAATCCATACATTCGTATGTGCGCACCAGCGTCTAGTCCCAAAGTCCTGGCTGCGACCCCTATCGCCCCCACTGCATACGAACTTTTCCTTACAAGTCTCACCCTGCTCAAATCATACGACATCAGTAAGCATAGCAAGATGTCTGAGACTCCTTTATTGGTGAGCACTGGCCAAAGACTTCTGCAATGGCCTGATCAAATACTAATGAATACCCATTGCGTAGCTTCGAGTCGTCGCTCGCGATGGTGTGGCATACTTTATAGTGAGTGCGCTCATGATGAGAGTTAGGATGTGTATATGAACCTACCTACAGCTCTCGACGCTTCTTTCTCTCGGGAATATGATCTCCTGGCATCTCCTTCCTCCCTCGCTCATGTACCTGCTCCTCTATCTCTATTGGGCTCTCCTTTCTACGTAAGTCGATCCGGTTTTCTTACGTCTTGCTAAGCCCAAGTAATGACTATACACGATTCCGAATCAAACTCCAAACTGTACTAGTGTAATCGCGGCGCTTGTACTCAACCTTCGACGAGTGCACTACCAGGTGCTCAGTGGCGAATCGACCACACTTGGCTCAGCAGTGAGCGCCAATGTCACTTGTCACGGCTCGTCTGGTACGGATCAAGCACGAGGAGCACAAAGACCTCGGCGGGGCGCTGCTGGTATGGAAAAGAGTGCCGACTTGTGGAGTCAGGGGAGTCGATTCATTATGGGCGATGGGGAGCTGGGAGTTGATTCCGATGTCGATACAAACACGACTTACCAAAATTCTCGAGAAGAATCGAGGCGTACCGCTTCTCGTCCAGATGTTGAATCGGCGCTGGAGTGTCCAGAGTTGAATTCCAATGGAGAGTCGACAAATGCTCAACATGATGCGTCCTTACTGATGCAGCGACTGGAACGTACAAGTCTCGCGCCTGCAAACTGGTCATAATACAGCAAACGCTAACCAGTTAGGAACATACATTATTTGCGAAATTCAGGTAACTCGGGGTAATAATTTATATCTTAATCGGCTTCCTTCTGTAGACGATAGTATAGCGGCAATAACTCTGATATATAAAGGCTACGCTTTCACAGATTGAACGGACTGGTATAAAGTAAAGGAAAAAGCCCCGCAGATGGCGCCAACGTCGCGACCCACGTGAGATCTGGCCATCGGACGATGCGGAATCTAGGGTAAGTGTCTATGTAGGCGACGGGGCTCAGAGTTATGGCAGGACGAAGGTGCTCGAAAGTCATGAAGATGGTTCGTAATACAATGCGACAGAGGTAAGAGGTCGGAAAGGTGTCAAGAAAGAGATCAAGCGGGGAGAAAGTCGAATGACGAATAATAATTAGTCCAAGGGCTCATTGCATGGTTCGAGAGACGGATGAAACGACGATAATTGACTGCCTTTATCTTGAGATTGATGAATAATCTGTAAATAGCCGGGGTGCTTGCGAACAAGCATAATGCAAAGATGGATGCGACGTGACGTGACGGATACGACGGGAGGCATCAAGTTACGAGAACCGATTGAGTAAGTGAGAGCAGGGGGAATGAAATGAGCGTAATGTGTACAAGGGGCAAGGTCCAACTGCCGCGGGAACCGATTGGGAACATCGGTGAATACCGCAAGGGCTTTTAACGAGGGATGGTTGCAATACTTCCACCTCAAGAGAGTGATGGGGCTTGAGGCTAGGCGGAAATGCAGATCTCCACTTTCAGACGAAGAAATGAGTACTACGGGTGGAGAGTGAGTCATGTGCCATCACACCACAGGAGGACAACCGGCATCAACTCACTGTATTCTGCTAGCGAAATGCACCTCCATTTCTTCCATCTTGTATGAGTTCAACTCCTCTTTGATCCTTTGTGCCAGGGCTGGCGTCAATCTGTTCGCAGTCGAGGGTTCGGATCGACGATCATAAGCAGTGCTCGAGAAGGTATCATAGATAGATAGCGTGGCTGCAAATGTAATGGACTTCTTGAGTCCCTTCAAGGAATGACCAGTTGCCGACTGCCCTGCGGCACCACCGTGACTAGGATTGGGAATTGTCGAGAGGGCTGGGGCTGAAGAATTCGCAGTCGGATGGGTGTAGGCAAAGGTCGGACCTTTATCTGCTTGGTTAGCTAAGGCATGTGAAGCACTCGATAACGTGTCCTCAGTATCGTCTCGGGGTAATATATCGATCCCATCTCCAATTTGGAAGTCGAAAGCGGGCAATGAGAACGGTTTCTTCTCTGGCGTATTCCCTGTACTATTACTACGCTGAAGCCCATCGATTTGGCCTGGGTCAGGTGGGGGCAAATGCGCGAGAGGGCCAGGGGTAGATTCTGAAACGGTTTGGTATGAATTGGAACGGATTCGGGCAGCGAATGGTTGGTTCGGTGGATCCAAGTATTGTTCCTGGATATAGCCCTGATGGTCTATGGCAAATTGAGCAATACACGTTTCAAGGACAAGGATGCGACTAACTTTTAATGACGGATTTACCAGGCCGGCGATCCCTCTCGATTGATCGTCTTACGCCAACAGCCCACGGCTCATCTCCCTCTTCTTCGTCCTCGTCCTCGACCAAAGGAACACCTGGAATTCGGAGAGTTGAATCGTCAAACTGAGGGTCGTAGCCACCCTCACCACTCCCGTCATCACTCTTGCCGTCGTGCAAGGTTCCATCCTCACTAGCACCAACGCTCACATTCTCTTGTCGTTTGTTGGTCGTGTTCTTCTCCCAAGCTGGTACACCTGCACCGTTTGTAGCCGGAGCGGAGGTAGTGACATTTGCCGCCGCCGCTTGTTCTCGAAGCCTTCGTGCGGCCTCCGCCTTAGTCTTGAGAGTATGTTGTCGCGCAACCCTTGCTGCGGGAGTGAGACCATTGAGACTCTCATCATCGGAACCCCCGCCTCGATCTGTTTCCACCGTGACATGACTGACACTAGGCTCAGCTTTCTCGCTTTTTTTGCTCTTTTTGGCGGGCCCTTCCCCCTTTTCCTTATCCTTATTCTTGTCCTTGAAGATCCCGGTAATGCTCATAAGGCTGTTACGTCGAGCAAGCTTCCCAATCGAACCCAGTTTCCGAATCATAACTGATGCAGACGAGACCGTCGACGACAAAGAAATGTTATCCGTAGATGCATTGAACCTGCCATTGAACAAGGCGGCAGCTCGCGACTTGGGTTTTGTCGATCGCACTGACTCTCCGGCATTCACCGGTGTCAGAGGTGAAGAGGCTGCATCTCCGTCCATCGGCGGCGTTTGATTCAGGTTTGGGCTGGAATCTCCATGACCGATGGAGGAGTTCCCGTCACCGTGTTCGTCCACTGAACTTGGAGGGTTAAATGTTAGAGCTCGTTTGAAACGACCTTTCAATCCACTTTGCCTTGGCGTAAGAGCGCTCGCCACAGTGGTCTGCGGCAGCAGTTCGCTGTCGTCTTTACTGAGTCTTTTCGCACGTTTGTTGGTCGAAGTCGTGTCCGTGAATGTTTGCTGTTGAGACAGTGGTGACGGTTTGGCAGGCGCTCGTTGATTGGTTCGTGGGAAAGATGTGGTGGGAGATGTAGTTATGGACGAAGTCGCAGCTCCTGAGGACGCAGAAGCCGAATTATTGGAGGATACTGACGTGAGCGATGACATGGGGCCAGGTCCCCGCCCCGGTACAGCAGCTCGATCACTGGAAGCCGATACATTCCTTTGATGAGGGGGGCGGGGGTGCGTAGCAGGTGATGGAGGACCGGACGAGTTTTGGCGAGTTTGAGAAATCTGCCGAGGCCGTTCGAAATCAGTGGTGAGCTGAGGAACCGATGCGCTTCTGGCAGGACCAGATTGGCCTCTCAAACTTGCTGGAGGTGTCTGGGAGCCATTAGTATTGTTGGAAACCGTTCGTTGTCGAGCTCCACCTCCAGAAGCGGCGCCACTTCCATTCGATGAGCTGACCGAATGCGATGAACCAGCGGCATCTGGGCGCGCATATGGAACTGGTATGTTTTGCGCTGTCAACCTCGACCAATCATGAGAATCGAACGTATTCGAGCGAGGACCGGGCATATGATGCTGTACTTGTGGTCCACGACGGAATGACTGTGGAGGTCCATTATAAGGGGGATGCGCGGGAGGAGTGCCGCTCTGGAATGGAAATCCAGGTATCAGGGGCGCTTGCCCAACGGACTGTGGCGGGAAGAAGTCGCCTTGCTGAGTTCCCGAATTCGCGCGCACCCGTCCAAACTCCGCCATAGCTTGATTGAACTGGTTTTGTTGGTGCTGATGTGCAATGGCCGCTTGTTGAAGCATCATTTGTTGGTATGCCCAGGCAATCTGCTGGTTTGGATCGAAGTATTGGGGCTGAGGGGCCACCGGCGGAGTAGCGGCGTGAAAAAAAGGAGTAAATTGAGGATAAAAAGGTGCAGCATTTGGAGACGGTGTCCATTGAGAAATAGGAGCCGGAAAAGGCCCCGCTGAAACATACTGGCCACCTGTTGACTGGCCATGGCCTACTGAGCTGGCGGATGATGAAGTCGGAACCTGATTCGAAACGTCTGTGCTATCCTGTGCAGCGCGAGCAGGGCTGTTTGAGGAGTTATCCATTCTAGGTGATTCACTATCTGCTGAGAGTTGGTGTTGCCAGGTGCGCGGGGCTGCAACGGATGCGGCCATAAAATGAAAGAATTAATCAAAGTGCTACGGAGGATTTAAGAAGCCCAAAGCGAGCTCAGTGTCAGCAACGCTGCGTAGAGAGGCCTAATAGCCTCAACGATCGTTTCGCTCACCTGGAGCCACCTGATGGTCCAACTGAAAAGGGATGAAAAGGATGAAAAAGAACAATAATCGGACTCTTGATTGCTCAGCTCCCGCACGCCTGTCGCTGCCGTCGTGGCCGTGGTAGTGGAGAGAAGAACTGCTCGTCGAGCAACACCACCGCACCCATCAATTCCGGAACAGAAAAGAAAGATAAGCGCAATAAGGACAATGAGAAACATTAACACGAATAGTTTACATCGGATAAGATAGAAATCCTATAATCGTGATTGTCTCGCAATCACAAAGGCGATCCAGTCCGGTCGCCTGGTTTGGGGAGCGCTTCTGTGTATTATTTGTACAGCTGCAGTAGATTGGATATCATAAGTTTAGGGCATCGACGAATGCCTTTCGAATCCTCCGCAGAAAGACGAATAGATCTCGCGTAGCGTTCAGCTCCTCTATTAGCGAGGGCAAAATTGTTAGAGGCGGTGTTACTTCTGGGACTGCAAATAGTTCATCAGCATCCGTGTTGGGGCAAGCAGCAATCTATAGTAGATCGAAGATGCGGTATTTCTGTCTGCATGCCTTGTCGATGCGGTAAACACGCCGTTTCGCGTGCTTGGTAGCATTGCGCAAGGGTTGCATTCCATTACGACCACAGATTCTCCGACAATGGGACGATGGGAACGTAGGGGACGTACCTCGATATTCTTGCATGGAGAGGTCGATGATCAGAGAAAACTCACGCTCCGGAGCTCTTGGGTCTAGTTGAGTGAATACCACTGTGAGGATGTCGCCTAGGAAGGAGTCGGACAACGGAAAGTCTTTGCGAGGTTGTGACATACTCCCAGTCCCCCTTATTGAGATTCCAAGTATTCGTTCGAGTTCTAGAACATCTCTGGCCACCTGGAATGCTTGTTTTTCCAGCTGTGATTTCTCCTTTTCTTTGGCTGGGAAGATTAGGACGTCGTGCCTTGATTTCTGGGGAACTCACATTTTCTCAACAATTTGAGAGCAGTTTCTGACCTTTTTGCTTCTTCTTCCGTGCTACCGAGTCTATTTTTTAGTGACTTCAACTGTCTGTTACTGTGCACCACCATGTCTTCAGCCTTCTTTCGTTCTTGTCGTTCTTCCTCTAACTCTAGAAAGGACAACCCACTACATTAGTACCTCTTACGAATATGATAAAATGTTACAAACATACGCTTTGCCAGATTTATCTCCTCCAATCGATGCCTTTGTATGTCTTGTTCAAGGCGAGAGCGTTCAACTCTCAAACCTTCAACTTCGTGGACATATTGATGCCTTCTCTTGGTTATCTCTTGTTGATTTTGTGCCGTATACTTTCCCAAGGCAGCTCTGAACGCCGTTGTGCGCTTGTCCATAGCGGGAATGTTGATATCGATATATGGTTGATCCATAGATAATACTTCGCCCAAATTTACGTTTGAGAACGGATTGTTGAGCTTCTCGGGCTGCCGCGACTTGGTTGATGCTCTTCGCGCCATCATCGGCGTGGCTAGGTTTGGCTGCAACGTTCTCTTCCTGCCACATCGTCCAAGATGGCATCGACGCCGTTTGGGACGCCCAAACAGGGGAAAGGAGGTGCAGGTATTAAACCAGTCGCTGGAAAGAAAGATCTAGCTAGCTCCGCCCCAGACACTACAGTTACCGCAGTCGCAAACAAGCTCGGTGCTGCCGCGCTCTCAGAGCCCAATTCTCAGACAACCATCAACGGATACTCCATCAGGAGGCCTCAGCTTAAGATCTGGGAGCAGGAGATAATACAGAGCAACGCAGAGGTTAAACGCAAAGCCACGATCACGCAGCTTTGTACGTCAAGACCACGCCTCAAGGTACTATCATACTGACTGATATAGACTTTCTGGACTACTACTTCTCCATGCTCAGCTATCTTGCTGCTCGCAAGGAACGCCGTTCGCTGTTCGATCAGGACACTGAAGCTCGTAGTCTTACACCTCCCCAGCTCGAGAAGGAGTTGAAGAATTATCTGGGAAGAGAAAGGGTGCTGTTGCGAAAGCGACGTGCCAAGCTCAAGGTTGATCAATTCCATATCATCGCCCAAGTCGGCCAAGGTGGCTACGGAGAAGTATACCTGGCTCGCAAGCAAGATTCTGGAGAAGTCTGTGCATTAAAGAAGATGAAGAAGGGTGCCTTAATTAAGATGGACGAAGCCCGACATGTCCTTGTGGAACGGGATATCTTGACAGCCACCAAGAGTCCATGGCTGGTTCGACTACTTTATGCATTTCAAGATCCTGAGCACGTAAGTAGGATAACTTCATAACCAAAAGATTTACTGACGTTTGCCTAGGTGTGTGTATAGTGCCTTTTAAGGTGTTCGGGATTCCATTAATGAAGCTTCCAGTTACCTCGCCATGGAATATGTTCCAGGAGGGGACTTTAGAACATTGCTTAACAACTCTGGAGTGCTCAAAGAGGAACATGCGAGATTTTATATCTCCGAAATGTTCATGGCAGTTACAGAATTACACCGGTTGGGATACATCCATCGCGACTTAAAGCCGGAGGTATAAATCCTTCCCTTGTATCCGCATACTATACTGAGCATGTACATCAGAACTTCCTTGTCGATGGTCAAGGTCACGTGAAGCTCACCGATTTTGGTCTTGCAACTGGCTCTCTCGACCCTCAACGCATTGCTTCATTACGCCACAAGCTAGAGCAAGTGAAGAACAACGAACCAGTCATACGTAGTACTCTGGAGAGGCGGAGCCAGTTCGCATCACTGCGTAAACAGAACGCACGATGGGTATGCCTCCTCTCATCTGAAAGTACAACAGCTGATATGCGCGAAGGCTGACTCCGTAGTGGGAAGTCCTGACTATATGGCTGTACGTCCTCTCTGATCTCTGTACTGTTTGATGATGATGACCGTTCACTTCTAGCCTGAAGTTCTTCGAGGGAAAGTATACACCTATTCAGTAGACTATTGGTCATTGGGTTGCATCCTGTTCGAATTCTTGGCTGGATTCCCTCCATTCTCTGGTGCAACAGCGGACGAAACCTGGGCAAACCTCAAACAGTGGACGACCGTTCTCATAAGGCCTGTATACGATAAGCCAGAAGACCTTGTCTTCAACCTTGCTGATCATTCCTGGGATTTGATCACTAGGTGAGCCATCTAGCGGTGTCCCCTTTCGATATTGATGGAACGCTGGATAGGTTGATCGCGCATGCAAGTGTTCGATACAATACGCTGGAGAAAGTTACATCGCATCCATTCTTTACCAATTCTAAGACAGACTTCTCCCGACTTCGCGAGCGGACTCCGCCTTTCGTGCCATCGCTGGACTCAGAAGTCGACACCGGCTATTACGACGACTTCACTTCACTTGAAGATATGGCCAAGTACGCAGAAGTCCAAGCAAAGAAGGATAATGTCGACAAAATGCGTGCAAAGGAAGGGGTGAGCGAGGGGAAGCGAGGGGTTTGGGTTGGCTTCACCTTTGGGAAGACTGCGGTTGCGCAAGCAACTCGCGATGCATTGAAGGCAAATGATGAAGCAATAGATGACAATGATGCACCCGAAGGTTTATTTACCATTTTTTGATCCTCTCAAGTTTGTCGCGTTTTCTAGAACATGAACATAGTTCGAGAACACTCCTGAACATTCTTTGACTTTGAGTGACTGCTCTTTTGTCTGTTCTTGAACGGCCGGTGCCAGTCTCGCTGGTACTTAGTTGACGCCACCCAATCAGGCAAGCACCTGCTAGCAGTGTTACTTGGAGCCCGCCACAACGAATTTCCGGTCCATCCATCGAGCTTGAAACCTTTTTAAATAATACTAAGACTCGATATCAACAATGAGTTCACCCAATTCCAGACGGTCACCCTTGTGGTTTTGCTACGAAGTATGTAATGTGGCTTATCCTCTGCATATTGGAGAATGACCCAGGATCTTTGCTCAATCTTTTAGTGCCACGCTGAGATGAGACCTTTGATGGTTAGTCACACTGACGTGTCCCATACTTAGATAAGCTGACGCCGCAACACTTCATGATTCATCCTATGGCGACTCGCACAGATACCAGACCCGCATTGCGCATCTTGTAATGGAACATTTCTGGAAGAGGTGAAATCATTTAGCCTCTTCTAGTCTCTACAGTCCCTGAGTCATACGATATTTATGCTGACCTCTCCAACTTGGGTGTTACAGATGGACGGAACTGGCGAGGATGACCCAAGAGTCATTGCCGCAGAGAATGAGAGATCACAAGCTTT
The DNA here is from genome assembly GCA_019627685.1 of Serendipita sp. 399. Lineage (NCBI taxonomy): Eukaryota > Fungi > Basidiomycota > Agaricomycetes > Sebacinales > Serendipitaceae > Serendipita > Serendipita sp. 399. Next base: position 72,082 of record WSTO01000004.1, on the reverse strand, counting down.
GATGAATTTGCTAAGTACTGGTCTCTTTATGTCAGGAGGGGGACCAGGAAGACGCTCGAACCAATCGTCTCCATCATCCGAGCGTCGGCCTCATTCTGGAGGAACAAGGACTACAGCAGGGCCTTCCATCATAATGGAGTATCGATCAGGATCGGGTGGGACTCGAACATGGACTATCAATAGGGGCGATGGACCCGCTATGACCGGCCATCCTCTGGGCTTTCCTCCAAACGTCCCTGGCTTTCCAGAGTGAGTTTTGAATATATTATACTTATCTCCTTCTTATCGTCTTCATCAAAGATTCTTGCAACAGATGCATACGCCCCCGCGAAACACTTTGGATGACGATGCCGGGTCACCCTTTGGAGCAAGGCGGAGACCAGAAGGCCAAGCACCCGAGGAAATGATTGATCCGAGGGAATTTCTCATGCAATATCTTATTGGGGTTCTTTCTGGCGATCCAACTTTGATGTTCGAGAGGCGAGATGGCCAATTCCAAGGCGGAGGAGCGTTTGGCGACTATGTATTCAGTCAAGAAGGTATAATCGGTCCTTCGAATCCGAATTTGAGGGCTAAAGTAACGTATATAGGGCTTGATCGAATCATGAGCCAGCTCATGGAGGCTGCTGGCCAAAATAAACCCAACCCAGCACCAGAAGAAGTCATAGCCAACCTGAAGAGGACTAATCTGACGTACGAGAGTGACCTTGTCAAATCTGGGCAGTCCTGCGCTATCTGTACCGAGTACTTCGCTCCACCAGAAACACAAGCATCGTCAACGGAGTACAAGGCACCCCAGCCGGACGAAAATTCAGGTCCTAGCTCTGGAGTGGCCATCACGCTTCCTTGCGGGCATCCTTTTCACGACGACTGCATTATAACATGGCTTAAAGCTAACGGCACTTGCCCTGTCTGTCGATACGCATTAGTTGAACAACCCAGCTCGTCAGGGGAAAATGGAGCTCAGAGACCAGTTCCAGGCGCAGCCTCGACGTCAAGCAACCCACCAAATCCGCAGCCCCAGGCAGCAGCGCCTCCACCAAGGCCCCAACCAGAGAGGAACCAGACCTCTGAAAGCACAACCTCGAATAGCACGACGACACTTCACCCACCCGAAGCACAAGCGGATGCCGTCTTTAGAACACTTGGTGGGCCAGGAGCAGTACTCGACTCTTTCCTCGGATTTGTGACTGGAAGGGGGCATGGTAGAGGGAACAGCTCCGGGTCCGCTCGATCCGGTAGGACCGAAGCGAGTTCTTCAGGAGCAAGTCCCGATATGAATTCATCGTCGAGAACGCGAGAACGAGACGCTGGGTCTTCCTCTCAGTCATCCCCACGCCCACGAAGTCCCCCGTACTTCTTTAGGGATCAACGCGATCGGCGACACAACAACAACGGGTCTAACTCTCGTGGAAACGATTCTAGTCGCCAGAATCACGAAGGCGCACGCTGGACTGACATAGACTGAAGGATGATTGACAACAACCCCAGAAGCAGCTCAAGGCTGCGCAGAGTCGGTACGTTCTTTTCTCCCCGAGCATATTCTAGTTAATTTCTAATTGGTATTGGATCTCCAGTGTATAGTTCAGCCACTATAATAGATTGATGATGCTGCCACTTCATTGTATTCATGTCCGCAGCAAAACCTTACCATTCATGACTTTAATAAGCGCACTCGATTCACCACTCTTGCTTCATTCGTCCAATTTTGGGGTGGCATCGTCCCCCGTTTGAACAAACAGCCGCTATTAGGCTGCACGACACCGGCTTATGAGAGCGAAATTTATGATTGATATATCGTGATGCAGAAAAAAAACATGATTTTTCTAGAAGAAACCCCAACGGTGTTTGTTTCACTGGGGATGTGGTCGCAGGTAGCTTGCCCGGACTGGATCCTTCCATGAGTAGCCCTCAGCCTATTCCTGCCGTCAGTTCGACAAATTCAACACCGAAATTGTCGAAATTTCTTCGACCGGAGTGGCGAGACAGACCTCGATCATCTGGCGGAGACGGAGCAACCACATCTGGCAATGAGACTCCTCGAAGTTCGAAGATACTAGGCAAGAAGGGGAGCAAGCTGTTCTCTAGAAATCACAGAGACGAAAATGTCGAGAATGGCTCTGTAGCTAATGACCCAAACAGCAAGGCGGCTAGCGCCGGTATTACAGACCCGCCAGTCATCATTGAGCCGCCCTCCAACAGCAAACCTCGCTCACGACCGCCACGACCATCCAACGCAGGCGAATCAGCTAATATGACCTCGCCAAGTGCTTCGTCCAGCTCGAATCCCGCCCCAAGCACAAGCCCAAGCATGCGCAACCTCGGTGACCTTTCTGCTCGAATTTCAGGAATTTTCAGCCATTTAACGGGCTCATCGACGGATGTCTCGCTTCCTGATATTATCTCTCGATCAAATCTGTCCAGTGGACAGTTGCTAGCAGGCTCTCCGAAAGCTAAAACAGCCCATCCACTAATCACAGCGGGAAAAGACCAGATTGGGAAGGCAATGCGCTACATTATGGATTCAGATGCGCAGCCTGATAAATCTACGGAGAAGATTTGGGTGCTTGGTGTTGAGCATCCGGGCTATGAGCCTCCACCTCCGCCATCAAGCACTCCGGCAGCATTGGTTCCATCTTTCCCGACCGGAACATTAGTCCCCCCAAACAAGACACTTCACCGGAGGGATTCAATAGAATCCAAAAGCAAATCGCCATCATCCTTTCGCTCCCCAATTCCTAATTCTCATTCCAACGGCTCAACTCAATCGCTTTCATCCTCAGTCTCCTCCACCACCCTTACGTCGAATGGAAGAGTTACGATCGCTTGGCCACCAGACTTTTACTTGGACTACAACTCACGGATATGGCTCACATATCGTAATACATTTCCCCCAATTCGAGACACATCTCTTTCCAGCCTTGAACCAGTTTGTCCACCTTGTACAGATAAATCACTCTCCGCAACAGACGTCTCCCAACCCATCCCATCCCCCTCGAAACCAAGGTGGCCCTGGAGCACCGAGAAGGGATGGACTTCTGACTCTGGGTGGGGGTGCATGCTAAGGACGGGACAATCGTTGCTTGCGAATGCCTTGATTCACCTGCACTTGTCGCGGTCTTGGCGTCGACCCATCCAAGCATCGTTTACTCCAGAATTTGTTCAATATGTACGAATCCTCACCTGGTTCCTCGATACGCCTTCTCCACTTGCTCCATTTGGGGTGCATAGAATGGCATTAGCAGGCAAGGAGCTTGGAAAGGAGGTTGGTAGTTGGTTCGGCCCAAGTACTGCTGCAGGTGCTATCAAGCGACTTGTTGGGGAATTCGACGACGCAGGCCTCGAGGTAGTCGTTGCGGTCGATAGTGTCGTTTACGAGACCGACGTCTACGCGGCATCCTCTACAGTTCGCGGCAGAAACGGTCAGAGAGCATCAGATACAGGCACAACCAAGCTGTCAAAAAAGAAGAACCAAGAGCCCCCAAAGTGGGGCGGGAGACCGGTATTAATCTTAGTTGGCATCCGCCTTGGTATCGATGGCGTCAATCCCATATATTATGATAGCGTGAAGGTATGTGGTTCAAATGAATCAGTATATCCTTACAAACAATCGATTAGACATTGTTTACATTCCCACAAACCGTCGGAATCGCCGGGGGTCGCCCCTCGTCTTCTTACTACTTTGTTGGAGTTCAAGGCGATAATCTGTTCTACCTTGACCCTCACCATTCACGCCCGGCGATACCTCTACGACCACCTCCCGCATTCGACGAGACGAGTATCATCAGCACAGATGATGGGCAAAGTCAGACTAGCAGCCGACTTGGCAAGCGACGAGGTTCGGAAATACATATGCAGGGACATATGTCCACTCCGGACACATCGGAGTCGGAGAAGCGATCCTCAAAACGACTCAGCATTCGTCGTGCTTCGATAAATAGAATGTCATCATCTTATCAACAAGCTATACCCATTTCACCATCTAGCACCCATTCCGCCTCTTCATTCTCTCAGGGATCACAATCTTCACATTCACAGCATACAGCTGCGCCCTTATCCTCGTCTCCATTGGCCCGCTCCTCGATTTCTTCTCCCCCTCCCACACATCGGCCACCTAGTGCATCTCCAACTCGAGTCAATAGCACTGCGACTATACCCCTCTCTCCGACGTCAAATGGACTACCGCGGACTCCCTCCACTAGTGGTATGACTCCGCTCTCTCCAACAGCGCCGCTTGACCCATTATCGATGTACCTCGCCACTGCATATTCGGTTTCCGAGCTCCGAACTTTCCATTGTGATAAAGTGCGGAAGATGGCCATCTCGAGCCTGGACCCTAGTATGCTTCTTGGCTTCCTATGCCGTGACGAACAGGAGTGGAAGGATCTACGAGAGCGATTGGCTGAGGTACGAATCTTGTCGTTTACTTCGCTCGCATCTCTCCTGACAGTTTTTCTCCCACTTTTAGATGGCCAAGACAAAGAAGGCCATTTTCTCGATTCATGACGAGCCACCCAAATGGCCGGACGAAAATGGAGACATAGATATAGAATCGGCCTCTGATCAAGAGGATGATTTAGAGGAGGAAGAGGAGGAGGAGTCTCCAATAGCAGGGGACGATGAAGCTGAGGACGATAAGGATAGACTAGAGATCAAGCGTCAGCACCACAAAGATGCAACAGTAACACAAGATGACAGTGATGAAGAGAACGAAAACGAAGATATCAGCGTCGTTACACCAGTTGCACCATCGACCAAGTTCATCTCATCACGTCATGACACGATTGTCGGGAGAGCGCGTCCAGAAATGGCAGCCGCAGCTGCAGCGACGTCAAAGGCAAATGCTGCTTCTCAGTCCCATGACCGGAAGGATAGCCGTGGAAATGATGGAGATGATGATGACGATACCAACGATGAGGATGACCTCGACGATGACGAGTGGGTTGATCCCGTGCAAGCTTCTCCGCCCGTCAAAATAGCAAGTCTCCCATCCATTCCTCTGGAGAAATTTGATCCAAAAGAGGGTACACTCAGCTCGAGCCGAGCCGAGTCGAGTGAGCGAAAACGCGGAGATGGAGATGACGCGTCTGTGACTCCCACCCCTGCCTCTTCTATCCCATATTCCAGTGGCTCAGGGCACCACAAGTCAAGATCCAGCCAAAGGGAGTTGCCGGCGATTCCCACCACTGTGGTTTCAATGTCGAAAGAGCCCACCGCTCACCATCACCGACCATCCTCGTCCTCTTCTAGGCGCCTATCCCAAATCGCTGTGACGGATGTTCAAGTACCCTTTCCGACTCGAACGTCTGATCACCGCAAACACTCGTCCGCGTCCTCTCGTTCGGCCACTTCTACATCTCTTCCAACCTCGCCGGCGTCCTCTCTCGCGTCACAACACCAGTCCTCTTCTCATGGTCACTCGAGCTCATATATATACCATCGCGCACATCACTCTGGAACTTCCGAACGGGACGCAACGGCGTATCCGTTCCCGGGTAGTGCGACGGACGAGAGCGGGACGACGAGCAGCGATAGCGCACCTTCTTCAGATGCGTGGGCAGGAGATGAAAAGTATGGCCCAGGAACCAGAGGGTCTTTGGTACCCAAGAGGGAACGGAAGACGACTGTAGGGAGAACTGCGCCGGTTCATATCACTTCGAGCTCACAAGGAAGTGTGCAATATCCCTCGTCACAGCAGATACTGGAGAAGCATGTTCCTTCAAAGGCCAAACATGGAGGAAGGACAACTAGTGGAGGAGTCAGAGCTGCTGTGTGGAAAGATGAGGATGGAGACGACTTTTAGAGACGGCCGTACATGCGAAATGTGAGTTGATCTATTTCATCATCTTCCCAAAAGAGAGGCCGTCCTTTACTCACGGTCGCCCAGGTCGGCCATTTTCTGGCATCACGTCTGACAACATCGGAATCTCGATCACTCTCGACGCTGATGCTCCACGCTTTTTTTTTTTGACTGATTCCCGTAATGTGCAAGCGTGAATGTCGTACGTAAGTACACACGCCTGCAAAACTTATTGTATAAAAAACCCTGTTACCCGGCACATAACCGATGCCGTACTTGGTTTGTTTTCTTCCTCCTCTTCCTCTTATCTCAATCTTTCCCCTCTCTCTCTCCCCGGATAGCGTGCTCCGACCCGGACTTATGTACTGCCTTCCTCTGTAAATGGTGGGACTGTAACGAATGTTTAGATGGTTATCTAGTTTTCTCTTAAGTATGTTGGCCGACCGTCGCCACTGATTGTGTTCGACTAAAGATTAGACGAAATGGTGCAATGTGCAGTTTGGTTAGCCAAGACTGCCAAGGGCTTGAACCTCTCTCATTACTCAACCTTGTTCGAGACGCAGCTTTGCGGATAATTACGGCGAATTAAGACCTCTTTGACGAGTTCCAGTTAATCGTCCGGAGCAAACTTGTGGACTCGCTTTCAAACGCGTCGAGTCGCGTCCGTTTCTCCTCGACTGACGGCAACAAGGTTCCCCTTTCTCTCGAGAACGAGCGAGCGAGCGACGAGTATGACATCGACCTGCTCTAGCCTGCTCCCGTCCTCACCGAAATCGTCTCTGATCGTTTCGAAAACAGACGTAATGTTCAGGTCTCTCGATCTGGAAAATCGTTGACAATTTTATTTTCCGAGTTCCACGCGCTTATTATGTCGGGGCCTGGGGCTCGCTGCAAGCGATACTAAGGCATATCATATGGGCTCCGCCAACCGAACGAGGACAACGTGTAAACCGTCAAATATGATGTCGTTCGTCCAAATGACGATGTGGGATTTTTGGCGCTGGGATGATGCTGACTGGAGCATTATTGGCGAAAAACATGCGACTTTTGCGTGTTTCAATATTCGATCTTGGGGGCGGACGCCACCACAGAAACAGGAACGTGAAACAACAAAAGAGAGTTGGGGTTTCATTTTGAGAGGGAGGATGGACAGGAGAACGAGCGAGCGAACGGTCGGACCTATTAGGCTTAGGCTCGCTAAGATAGCCAACCGTCGCTCGCATCCTAATCGCTTTTCACCAAAAAATTGGAGCTCGCGTGACGGTGTCTTTTCTTCGAGAAGGTCCCCACGTCCCCACGTCCATCAAACTTCGGCAGGCTATTCCGTAGGGCACGGCAGTTTTTTATGCTTTTTGCATCAATCAATCAATTCGCAGCCTCTTTCACGGCCCTTTTTCTGACTCATGGTGTGGTGATCGTCAATACGATCATTCATTGGTGGTGGAACGGTCGAGCTCAGCATCGAAAACGCGCGCAAGTTTAGGCTGGCAAGCAAGCAAGCTGGCAATCCAACCCAAAGATACAAATGCAGAAATCGAATCCGAGAGGAAGAGAGTGGGGCAAAGAATTGACGTACTACTCATCAAATCCTCGCTAGGAACACGCGCCAATTAGCCGGAAGTTATTTATGGGGCCCAACCAAGGGAGAGAACCCGCTACTGAGTTGTCGCCTGGGGTCGAGTTTACTTTGGAGCCAGCCCGAGCCGCAACAAAGCAAGCGCCAGTCTTGTTCCCCTCTCCTTCACCGCTCTCTCCTCTATGGGCAAATCAAAGTCGAGTACGAGCTCTCAGAGCTCTAAAGAAGTGGTACGGCCATCCTTGCCCCATGGACGCTTGACTCATCGATCGAGCTAGGATGACATCCAAATCAAGATAGTGTCGAGATTCCGCGTAGTCGCGGCTGACGCTCCATCGGACACTGCGACTGATTTCGAAACAGTCACTACCTTTAATATGTTCGCCAACATGAGCAGAGATGTCATTTTACGAGGTAATGCGACCCCACATACATACATTGCATACATGAGAGATCTGAACACTCATCAGGCGCACCTCCTTCCATTGGACGTATTGTATCCAGCCGACGACTGTCCTCTTCAACAACCTCCAGTGGCTCTCGTCTCTCTTTTGGCGGCTCGCGCTCATCGAGCTCCAGCACCACCTTTTCCTTCCTCTCCTCCGGGCTGCCGTCGGCAGAACCGACGTATCCCCTCCTCGCACTTCTCGAGATCCTCCGACATGAACGGCATTTGGACGTCTTGGACGGGCTCGATATATTCGCTGATGCGGGGTCACTTGCACAGGTTTTACACTTTCAGCGAACCGCGCTGGGTGGCGACCACATCTCACACCATCCCTCCTCGTCATCGACCTCCATTCGGAGCTCCTCGTCCAGTCCAAAGGATAAGCCGGCCCGCCATCGAGCGCAAAGCTCCAGCCAAGGCGGGAAGCCAAGCATGACCAAAAGAGAGCTCCGATTCCATGCGCTCTTACACGAAAACACGCTCTATTTGCTCTCTGATCTCTATGAGGCGCTTGGTCACCTGGAGAACGGGTCAGACACGACGATGACGGAAGAGAGGAGGATCAAAGCGGCGTGTCAGGCCGTGACACATTCGCCGTTGCATGGGTCCGATGACCATAAGCGGGCGATCCGATATACGGCGGGCGGATTGAACTTTCTCGTTCATTTCACCGCGCACGCGTCCACTGCGAACTATCAGCAGCCCTTCCTTCCGGTCTCGCAATCCCCCCGCGAATTCTCCGCGAGCAGCAAGATTGATTATCACGCGATTCCGGAGGGTGTGGAGTTGCCACTCGATCATGCGTTACTCGTCCATACTGCGTTGGATGGCAACGAGGCGGTTGCGAGGGATGAAATGATATTTGCCCGGTTGGAGAAATTGATGACGGTCTCTGAGGGGACGAAAGGCAGGGAACCCAAGAGTCTGGGTGTGCAGCACCTGAAGACCAAGGAGGGTGATGATGACCTCCCGCATGCGGCCGCATTGGTCGCCCCGTTCTTACGCCAGTTGCGCGATGTCATGAGCGCGCACAAGAGCCCGATGGTGCTCGTTCAACAACTCAATTCGACCGAGGTCATTCTTGCAGAAGACAACGAGCCGCTCCAAGCGCTCTGGGATGCCGTCCAGAGAATTTCGAGCCGACAAATGTACGACTAACATACGCGTAATCTTGTCCTTGTCCTCCTCGGACTTTACACCCGATAAGGAGAAAGAAAAGAAATAAAGAGCAAAACAGCGAAAACAGAGAAGAAAGACCGTCAGGGAAGCGTATGCAAGACAGGCCGTAGCTCAGTTGACGATCCCTCCTCCCTGTCGACCTGCGTATCTCTCATCGATATCTATTGAGTCTGGCAAACCTCCTCATCAATTTTCCTCACGCATCCATTCCATGCATCAATTTTCATAACACCTTGCCTTTTCTGTGTCTGCATATGATCGATCGACTCTCACACTCTTCTCGTCCATCCCGCATTTCTTCATTTCATATCACATCCATTTGGTTTCGTTCCGGCTTCTTGTTATTCGGGAACATAATTTCCGTTGACGACGACTATACAAGATACGATAGAAGATTTGGAGCTTTTTGTTTGTTTTGTTTTGTGGTTATAGAAAACGGAACAAATCTTATAATTTCTTGTCCATCGAAATAGTAAAAAAAGAGGCAACGCTCTCTTATTTGGTGAGCTTTCCGAGCAGTTTTGAACCGGCTATTGTGGCGGGTCAGACAGGAAAGGGGAAGAAGCGAAGAGTACTAGGAGGGGACGAGGAATAGACGTACTCTGAGCGGCTGAAATGACCCCTTTTTCAATTTGAATGCGTGTCTTCTCTCCAGCGACCCGGTCTACGACCCCAGTTGCCTGTTTCACGATCCCGCCCAAGAACGCTGAAAGGAAAAAAGGATGGTCAATTAAAACGAATCATGTAAACTCTTTCAAACCAAGGCCAAAAACGGCTACGATCGGGTCCACTCACTGGGGTTCTGTGGGCCTTGGCCTGGAGGACGTGGTGGTAGTCCAGGTGGATTCGCACCTGAGCTTGGGCCTGCGCCCGGGGTTGGGTATGGACCTGCACTAGGATACGCATTCGTCCATCCTTGCGCAGAAGGGTCAGCGCCACCGGGATAATTCGAGGTGGCCCCTCCTGGTAATGGGTATGCGGATGCGTCCGGATGGGCGGCAGACGACAAATGTGATGGTGGATAAAGGGAGGGTTGTGTTGTTGGGTATGAAGAAGGAGACGCTGCTGTAGGAGCGGCGGGAGGTACGGATCCAGGTGCGATGAATCCTGCACCTCCTGGTACCGTTGTTGTCCCTGGTGGAGGAAAAGACGGCCCAGCGAGTGGGTTGACCCATCCTGGCTGCTGCTGAGGAGGTGCTGTACTTGGAGAACCCCAAGCCTGAGATGCCGGTTGACCGGGTGCCACACCGGATGGTGGAACACCTCCAGATGTACCGGGCGTACCGGGAGTGGTGCCGTACGACGTACCCTGCCCCGCAGTCATGTAGCTATTGGGTTGTGGTTGTGCCTGGCCTGTCCAAGAGGGTGTGACACCCTGTTGTTGCGACGGCGTAGGAGCCACGAATCCTCCTGCTCCAAACCCTGTGGGTTGAGGTGCGGTAGCAGGAGTAGATGGGTAGCTCGGGCCTGCACCGGGTGTAGAAGGGAGGGAACCACTGGGTTGATGAACCGGATATTTACCAGCGTGTCCTTGGCCAGTTGCGTGCGAAGGGACACCAGTGGATGTATTGGGCGCTTGCGCCAGATGTGGATTCATGTGGGTATGGTGTGAACTTGACGCTATGTTCATATGGGAAAGATGGTGGGTAACGTTTGAAACAGATCCACCAGAGTTCATGGGCAACGACTCTGGTTTCTTGTACGGTGATTGCGATAAAGGAGGAGTGGACACTCCAGTTGATGAAGAAGACCCAGCGGCTAGCGGTGATGCCGGATGAATCGGAGGTCGTTGTTGTGTGACACTTCCCGTCGAGCTATGGGACATTGCCGACGTAGGACGAGGAGGTGCAGTGGAAGGAGGTGCAAAGGATGGAGGGGCGAACAAGGGACGAGCAGGCGAAGAATTTGTAATACTTTGGGTCGACGTGGGGGTGTATGTCGATGATCGTCCAAGACCAGTAGCCCCTTGATTCGCATTGGGGGAAGGTGCCGCATAGGAAGACACTCGTTGGACACCAACACCAGAGGGAGATGACACTGGTATCCCAGCGTTCGACGATGGAGTTGGACCTCCCCCAGGCTGCACGACTGATGGAGATGTCGTTGGGGCAGTAACGTTGCTCGCAGCGGAAGGAGTGGCGACAGGCGTAGGGGTAGTAGCCGTAGCCGTAGCCGTAACTGTAGCTGTAGCTGTGGCAGTGGCAGTAGTACCAGTAGCCACGGTAGCAGGGGTAGTGACGACGGGCACGTCTTCGATTGCCTCCAAGCTATATGGAGGAGGTGCACCTTCCTCGTCGTCTCCCATCAGCAGTCCCCAGGCACCCGTATTCTTTCTCATAGGGTCCTTTCGTTCAGGTATTTTCGCAGTGGAAGCAGGCGTGGACACAGGAGCAGCGGCAGCGGTATTTGCAACGCTTGAGGATCCACCACCTCCTCCGCTCAAATACGGCAACTCTGATTGCTGATTAGAGGAACTGGCATAAGTTTCTTGCACGATTTCGTACTTGGGCCTGGTGGCCCAATAATCATCCAGTTCCTTCTTCGGTAAATCTTCATAAACCCTTCGTTCATCCTTCATCACCTCCGAAGCGAACCCACAAATCCGAAGGTACCAGTCTGGGGAGAGGTTGTCGACTCCATCCGCATCCAATGCGATGAATGGGAACTGGCGATTCGGATCCTCGCATTTGGGAAGGGAGCGCTTCAGGGGAACAGCAGGAAGGATTGCCGTTCCTTCGTCATACTCGTCAAACATTGCCACATAAATGGTACGAGCTCCTAGATGCTTGAAATTCCAAAGTTGTCTCCAGAGGAACTTGCCCCCCTCACGGGGAGCGTCATTTAACCCCATCGTCCCACCCGAGAGATTGTAACTCTAAAATTATGTTAAATAGTGGAAGAGAATACATAGAGAGACTACATACCGATCCACCAGGCCAAACCGTTGGGATATAGTCAATTCGGTTAGGCAAATCTTTGAGCTCCTTGAAATCATCCCGCATTCTTTCGTCACAAAATCTGTCAATAGCAGCAAGGTTGTTATATCTTCCGATGGTCCAAGGGCTCAATGCATTAAATTCGTTCTTGAACACGTCCAGGAACGCGGGTTCTGGCATCATGTCTCCCGAAAGTGTTCTCCACTGTGAAGGGACTTTCGAGTGTGTTAGACAAACCGGAAATCTGAATACGAGAGTATATCATACCACCGCCCCATATGTATGCACCACCTGGAGTAACCGACTTGATGTGTCTGACAATCGAAGCGACTGTCTGAGGGTCATGTAAATTCCTGACGAATCCAAAGCCCCATATTGCCACTACTGGCTGTCCTTTTTCTTTGAGGTAGTATGGTGAATCTAGGATTCGCTTATCATTGAGCAGGTGGTTCCAATCCACTCGCAAGACATGTTCGATGCGATTCGATGAAACGCCTGAGACATCGTACCTGCAAGAGCGTAATGAGATCTGGCTAAATATTGAATAGCAACTTCTTACTTACATGATAGCCCAAGCTCTGTGCTCTTTCTCCGCAGCCTCTCTGACTCTATCCAAGACCTCGTCCCGTAACCTCATAAGATCAGCGGTGGTGCTCGTCGGGTTTCCATCTACTTCACATTGGGCTGCAAATCGTTGTAGAAAAGCACCGTCGATACCGTGTCGCGCCATCCAATGGAAATGCCGATTGACTGTGTTGGGGTTCCGTGAAGAGAAAAGCTTTGCTGGTTGATTATTGTGCGGGAACGTCAAGCCAGGAACCGGATAGAGTTCTTCTGGTGCATAGTCCGTAACATCCGGGAAGAGATCAAAGTTGGGATGACCTCCTTCGGGCAATGGTTTATCAAACCAGTGTAGCCAACCATGATGGCCCCGATGAACCGGAGGACCATCTCCTGCACAAGTGAACCTAGTGAAGAGTTAGTGGTATTTCGTATTGATGTGATGCATTCCAAGGTAAATGGCTTGCCACATTCACGATGGTTCAAGAAAGGAGGTGGCCCGCATCAAAATGAACTTACCAGCCTTGATACCCAACAAGTACTTTATTGTGTATGGTGGATGGGTCTGCTCTATATGAGATCGCGGGAAATGCAAGGTTACCAGGACTCTACTTGACTGCCCAACGTCTCCGGAGCGGCGCAGACTTACCTTCTGATGACCCGATTAGACGACATTTACTCAGATTGTTACTCTGACAATAAAACGAAAATGTGGTCGGGTTCAAGCTGCGGCTGTACGTCGAGTGGGTTGAGCCGGGCGCTTTTGGGCTCACTGTCCAGGTTGCCCGACACAACATGCAGGCGAAAGGTCCAATTATCCTCCATGTTTCTCGATTGTAGAATAAAAACAGTGGCTAATGGTAGGAAGAAGAAGGCACTGGGGCTAATTTCTGACAAACAGATCGAAGTGAATTTGGAACGAGCTCAGCAATCGCGAGATACCATTAAGCATTGGATACCCTTATTACTTCCCTGCTTGTGCCATGGAAGTCGTAGGGTTCAGTTCCAGTTTCTAGTGTCATTTACCATCCTCGGCCTCAGTCGTTAGGGATGGAGAGACTGAAGAATTAAGCTACGATCCAAGTCTTGACATGGGAGATAGAAGTATTGGAAAATCTGTTTAGATGACCAGATGAGACCAATTGCATGCATCGAAAGGAAGTCGAGTCGGCTCCGGAAAGCCCATTACGCCAGTGAGAAGAGCAAAAGTGGAACGACTTCGAGTTTCCAAGTGGCGACGTAAACTTGATCCCTTCCACGTCTGTGAAGACCTCTTCGTCTCACATAAAATCAGTTTTGGACCGTCGACGACATTTACGGCTCTCCCCTCTCCTCTTCTTAAGGGTCCTCAAGCTTGCCTCCGATAGCTCTCGACTCGCCAACGTTCGCCCTTATATAGACGATATCTCGTTTCTAAGTTAATGAAACTACTACAAGAATGATTATTCTCAGAGTGCCCAGAGACTCCCTTTGCTGACGAATTCCTTTTTGTTCGCCTTGGATGGCCGTCGTCGAGCACAATAGGGTGTGCCGCGCAATGCTTTAATTCCCCCGTGACCATCGGACTACTAGTAGTCGAGACATAGAGAGAGAGGCATCTGGTGCTCAATCGCCAGACACATGACCGTCAGGATATAAACTTCCGAAGTCATTCCCGGCCAACCCCGTTCTTGGTCTGTGCCTTCTGCTCGCTCACGCTCGTCCTTTGGTCTCCACGTCTACGGTCGTTTTCCAGCACTCCAGCATTCACACAAAGGTAAGCTCCAAAAAAATCATCACAGTTTGCGTTCTTGATTGCTCATGGTCATGGTTAGTATAAGAATTATGCAGCGCATTCGATGGCCCAAGGATTTTTATCCTTTCTCCGGTGATTCAGACTCGGACACGCAGTCAGAATCGAAAAGAAATAGGAATACTCAACGACTTCATATTGATGTCCCAACCTCATCAACCTCGACGACTGCCGCCCATGCTCCCGTGCTAGGCGTCTACCTGTTCTGCAATGGGGACCAAGTCGATCTGTCTTCGTTACAAACACCCACTGCACCAAGTCCCTCGGGTTTCACATCTCCCGCAATGGGTACAGCGACTGTCTCCCAGTCTGACGCGGTCTTCAACGCCACGGTCCTTCCCATCTCGAACCTCATCGGTGTTCCTCTGCTTATGCGCCGCTTACTCGCCAAGGCCTCTTCCCCTTCTTCCCCGCATTTCGACAACCCACTCGCTTCGCAATTACAGATCGATCCGAGTCCCTCTTCTTCCCCTGCAGCTTCTTCCACGTCACGTGGACTAGGAACTGTGTTGGTCGTCCGGGCAGATAAAAAGCCGTTACAAAAGGAACTGTTGGACCGGGTCTGTGCTTATCACGCCAGATTACTCGCCCTCGCCCAACAGCGTGGTGCTGGCTCCATGTCCGACGTGTTGAAGACGATGGCGACGCCAGAAAAGTTTATGGCATTCTGCATGGAGTCTCAGCGACAGGTGCCCGGGACCAGCAATAGCCATCTCGCCACCAGCGTGCTGAGCGAGTCGTGGCTCGATTTGCAGCGACCAATGGCGGCAGTCTAGTGAAGTAACAACGTCGTCGTCGAGCATTTCTATATATATATGATTTACCTCCTCTCTCTTTCCTCGTTTACGAACCTTCCATCCTTGCTCACGACAAGAATGGTCACGAATCTCTGTTCCCTTTCTTACACACAACCCCTTGGGCTTTTTCTCGCCTCATCTCTTGTCTTTTACTTTCTACGGATTCAAGGTAGCAGCCTCTTGTTTCTGTACGGTAACCTGAACTCCCTTTTTCTTCCCCCGCTGTGTAGTCTTACAACGTGTATGCTATCTGGCTATCGAGGCTTTTGTGTTCAACACACCCTCCGTTTAGCAGTATCGTCCCCTTGTCTTTGTGAATGTGGCCAAGGCAAAACGCGTCATTTCGAGTATGTATACGCTTGGACGATTTGCTAGAAAACGATTCATTAAGATTCATCGCTCAGTAGTGGATATGCAAACTCACTCGAACATTGTGCCGTTGCGCGATCGTTGTCATTCTCTGCACGGTCTCAGTTACCTTAGGATCTGTTCCGACCTAATACGTGAGGGGAAAGCGTGGGCGTTAGAATTAGTGTGTGCCCTAGGGAGCCATGCTACATACTTGAATGAATCGAATTTGAAGTTGATTCAGAGGAAAACGTCCAGCATCTAAACTCTTCGCGACGAAAATAAGAATGGGTTCCGGATCATCGACTAATAAGGAAAGAAGGCAATTAGAGAAACTATGTTGTAGCTGTGGCGTCGCCATCATCGTTATTGAAGTGAAGAACGTACCGGGAGGAGTGTGCAACAATATATTATACACGGCTCTTCGTGACTGAATCATCTCGCTGTTGTTGCTGCCACTTTCAGACGGATGAATGGACATGGACTGCTGGTTATTTCGGAGGTTCATAAAGTATTCGCCAATTAGCTCATCGAGCTTTTCCGTGATCGACATCTGTGGTTTGGCCAGCACGTCCCTGCTGAAGGAGCTTTGATCTGCTTCTGGGACCTTGAGAAGGACACGCTCCATCGTCAGAACACGACGAATGATTTGCCGTGAAAGGCGAGTCAATCATGGTACTCACCATCCTATTGATAGGAGCAGTTCGACCATCATTGCTATTTGGACTAGCTGAGGATCAAGTGATAGAAGGAAGAGTCAGAGAAAGGTACGTACAGAAATTGGAGTTGGACATCTCCTCCATTGTGTGAATGCACGTCACCAACCGTTTGTTCCACAAGGTTGATTGTATCTCTCCATACGTCTGGGTCAACTGGAGAAGAATCGTCGACCTGCCCATCAACAAGACTATTAAACATCCTGGTACTGTTCGTCGAGGATTGAGGGACTTACAAGGATGACAATGTCGTCAGATGGTTTTTCCAGTCCCAAAGTCGGGTGATGATATTCGTCCTCAGGAGGAGCGCTATATGTGTCCCCAGTTGCTTGAAAATCTAATAAAGACGGCTCGTTGGTGTCCTCTAATTCATCCTCGTCCTCTTCATTGATTGAAAGCGGGGAGAGAACACTTTTGGTCGTCGACCGGTCGCAACAAACTCCGGCACTCTTCAGAGCATAGCTGCTGTGGCCACTTGGAGACCAAACTGTACGGACAGCTGGTGAATGATTTGCGGCGGCAGCGGCTGCAGCAACGGCCGCATGATAAACACCAGGAGAGCATGGTTGCGAAGATCCGATGAAGAGGATGCTGCTGACAGGATAGCTTGTATCACTTCCCGGATAATTGAGTAAGGAGACCCCTGTATCCGTGGATGAACGCTGTCGATGAGGGGGCCTCCTACCTGTATCTCGGATCTGCGGACTGCTGCTACTGTCGGATGATACTACTAGTGCAGAAGCGTCGCTATCTGTGTTCCTTTCTTCACTATGTTCGTCTTTAGAGAAGAGATCTGGCGCAGTTGTTGCATTCTTCAGGATCGATGCGGCGGAATTGATCAAAACTCCGCCCGCGGATCCGACAGTAGTAGCAACAGAAGAAGAAGTAGATTGTCCCTGACCCATGATTGTTGAGAAAAAAAAGAAAAAACTAAAAAGAAAGAAAGAAAGGAATGAAAAAAGCGAGAAACGAAAAAGCTAAGAGGTGGTGGAAAGAGAAACAGGGAATACTTAGACGAGAGGCGCCGTGCTGGGAACGGAACGAAAGGTACCTTAGGCCTGCCCTCTAGTTACTATGGCACGCATCTGTCAATCTACTCATAAAGCCTTAGATGGCAGGCAGTTAGTTCATGTCTCTCTTGAAAGTCGATTGCCCGCCATTTCGTAAAGAAAGTTGTCAATTATACTATCACCTTAGGAGTCCAAAACTGCAATCCACCATTTGATGAGTGGATGTAGAGAGGAGTTGTCAGCATCGTCCCCGACCTCGCTTGGATCTACAAGATCAACTCTCCCGACGAATCGTTTGTTTGAAAGAAAGATCGGCATCCAGAGAAGATCGTCCTTCCACATTCTATGAAGGGGCATGACGTTTAACTTGGTCTCTCCTTCAATGCCATCGTCACTCCTTAATTGCTTGGCGAGGGCTATAAAGTCGGAGGAGAGTGGGGGCACGTCAAACCATCGCGGTTTCATCTCCTCTGTTCTGTCCCAGCCCTATGAGTGACTTCTACTTTTGAACATCGAAGCAAAATACCCACTCCGTTGGCTCTCCGGTCCATGTTTCAGCTCGATAAAGGTCAATCTCGTGTGCATATTCGTGACCTTTCTCATAGAAGAAAAGAAATCCACAATGTCGTAAAGGGGCTTGCACCTGAGCTTCCTCCTAGCAAGATGATCAAAATTATCTCTGAAAGGAATATATAAAAGACCAACTATTAGCTCTCTATGAGCTGCCTGCAAGGATGTTTCCCCCACATCTACTTTGCCTCCGAATCCGTTATAGCTTGCCAACCAATGAACACGAAGCAAGCACCAGAAAAAAGGTCGGCTCACATTCCTTGAGCAAATCCACGCTTCTTATAACCCAGAAGAAGCTAAAGCACTGTATCTCAGTAGTCTTCGAGGCTATCAACTGCGGTGGCCTACTTTGTTTGCTCCCTCGTCAACAAGAAATGCGTTCGTGAAGCGTTTAACAGCAGGATACTCCATCCAGCTTCCTGAGCCTCCTTCTTCAACTATCTTGTAATCGATACCATCAAGCAAGGATTCAAGACCGGGCGGAACTTGGGAATCCATGTGGGGCGAGCCAGGACGCGTCAATTCTCTCTCCACTCCACCACAAGATGATCACGAGCTCTGATCCAACAACGCAATCCAACTATGGATCGATTTCAAGCTTTCATGTTGATCTTCATTGGATCTTGGATTGGGACAGGCAGCTAATCACTGGACATGCGGTCAATCATCTTCGAGCGAAAGCTGATGGAGTAGACAAAGTCGTGTCAGAAATATCCCCAAGATCGGATGCACGTCAACTAACTTTATTGAAAGACTTGATACTTCTTTCTTGGATATATCCAAAGTTGAAGTAGGAGGTCAGCAAGTCAGCGTGAGTCCAAGCTTTGCGAACGACATGTCCGTTCACTGACAGCTACGATTCCCTCCTGTGACAACAGTTTAACCTCGGAGATCATCATGAAGTTATGGGCAGCTCCCTGACGATCCCATTGAGCACCCCTTTGGCAAAGGGTCAGGAAGTGGAGGTGCGAATAGATTACTCCACGACGACAAATTGTACGGCACTGCAATGGCTCGATAAAGAGTAAGCACTCCGGCTAAACCTTGTTGCATCACAATTTATTCGTACCACAGACAGACGGCGGGGAAAAAGTTTGGCTACTTGTTCAGCCAGTGCCAACCGATTTATGCTAGAAGCATAGCTCCCGTCCAAGACTCTCCATCAGTGAAAATAGTGCGCATGGTAGCTATGATGATACTCCATATACTCACCAACGGTAGACGTATACCGCAGCTGTTCAGTCGACTCTACCTGTTTGCATGTCAGCAATTAGGGTATCACCGCCATCAAATGGTCCTATTCATGATGGGAAAACTGTGGGAAAAGATGAAATTGTGTACAAATACAAGCAGGTAACATCAATGATAAATCTCGCAGAGTACTCCTCATCATCTCCGCTGTAGCCAACACCTATTCCGCCTTATTTGCTCGCCATTGCTGCTGGTAATCTCGCATACCGTGCTTTCGAAACTCCATCAGGAGTCAATTGGACCAGTGGAGTTTGGACTGAACCAGAGCTCATGGATCGTTGTTTCTGGGAGTTTAGCCAAGATACCCCTAAGTTGTCTCCAATTCCGAAGAGCTATGCAAATCACTAACATGATTGAGCAGATTCGTAGCTAACGCAGAAAAAATTCTTATTCCGTACCATTGGGGAGTATACGATATTTTGGTTCTGCCACCCTCGTTTCCATATGGGGGCATGGAGAGTAATACATTTTCTCTTCAAGCTGCATGAGAGACTGCTCAATGAAATTTCTAGATGCCTGCCTCACGTTCCTAACTCCAAGTACGAAACATCCTGGATGCTGCCCACGTCTCTGATAGTTTCTAGCTTTGTTGTCCGGGGACCGTGCCCTGGTGGACGTGATCGCGTACGTAGGGTAATCCAAGTAAGCAAGTTCAGCCTCAAATCCCTCTATTAGGCACGAAGCAACACATAGCTATTTTGGAAACGGAATCACGTCAGTGTTTGTTCTATCTACCCAAATTAAAGTATCTCATTACTTCTCAGACAAAAGGATTCATCAGCCTTTTGGCTCAATGAGGGTTGGACGACCTATTTTGAACGCGTTCTTGCCCAGGTTCTTCACGGACCTCAAGCCAGAGATTTCTCGTTCATCATCGGAGCTAAGGCGCTGTCGGACTCGTTGAAAGGATACGAGTCGAAGCCTAAGTATCAGCGCCTCGTTATAGAGTTTGACTATGGAGAGGTATGTCCAGCATACCCTGATGGCAGTGAATATTCTCATTGTGCTATCCCAACAGGATCCTGACGGTTAGTCCACGATATACGTCAAGTACCAACCTTATAGTTCCCAGATGCATATTCGTCGATTCCTTATGAGAAAGGCGCCAATTTCCTCCTCTACCTAGGTACGTATGCATCTGACTGTCCATGGGGTCTCTCTAACTTAGTTCAAGAACGTCAATTGGGTGGACTCGACGTCTTCCTCAAATATGCGCAGGACTATGTCAGAACGTTTGATGGGAAGAGCATTGGAACGGAGGAATGGAAGGATCATCTTTATTCATACTTCAAAGCGAATGGAGGCGATGAGAAGATCGCAATTTTGGACAAAGTAGATTGGAATGTCAGCCAACTAACATGGAATTCGGAACCGCTACTGATGCCACTGCAGGCTTGGCTTTATGGAGAAGGTCTCAACCTCCCAGTAGACATGACGTACGATACGACACTTGCGACACAAGCCTACGAGGTATATGGAAGACACTATCGAATTCACATCACTGATCGATATGGCATAATAGCTTGCTGCAAAATGGGATAAGTCTCGAAGCGAGGATGCTTCCAAATTATTTAGGGCTTCTGACGTTGAAGGATGGAACACGAATCAGCTCAGTAAGTCTATTATATCCTTTTCCATATTCGTGGTTTCACACACCATCTGTTCTAGTCGTCTTCCTTGAAAAGCTAGAAACCCTCGAGCCTCTTCCAAGCTCTCACGTGCATGCACTCACGAACCTATATGGTTTCAACACGACCAAGAACGCAGAGGTTGGATTGCGGTGGTTCGAAGTGGCCTTGATTTCTCCAGCCGCGAAGGACTTTGCCCAATCGGCTGCTGATTGGGTCGTGGATCCGACCAGCCTAAAGGGAAGGATGAAATTCTGTCGACCCTTATTCAAGGCTCTCTACAAGGTTGATCCAAACTTGGCCGTAAAAACGTTTGAGGCGAACAAGACTGCATTCCACCCGATTGCGAGGCGGATGATCGCAAAGGTACGATCTTTCCTTTCTGCCCATATTCTTACCGAGCTCAAAATATGATAACTCAAAAGGACCTCAATGTCGCGGATGCGAAAACCTCTTAGAAGAAGGAAAATACTTGGAATGAAACATCAATTACACCAAAGGCTCGCTTTGTGCTAACAGGGAATTGTATGTGACATGAGTTACGATATCCATGCAATAGCGAGTTATCAAAGTGTGTGTCTCTGGATGTGATCATCCCATGTGAGTGACAAACGGTTGAGGGAAATGAGTGACGGTAAAAGCTGCCGCGTGAGCGGATACGAATCAAAGGGTCAAAGACATCGGTGGGGTCGGAGGGTCGAAAGCGAGACGGGAGGCGGAGAGGGAATTTCGGATGACATAAAGGATGTTACACAGGAGTCAATCGTAGCAATCGCGCACGAGCGCGAGGGGAGGAAACTGGTTGAAAAAAGGGTGGATTTGGATATTCTCTCTGTCATCGAGAGACTAATGAATAAAGCATTGCTTCGTCCATCGTTGTGAAAGAAAGAGGAAGAGTTGAGAAGTGATGACATGTCGATGCAAGGTTTTCGTTGTGATACATGGTTTTGTTGATTTATAACAAGAGAATTATGCGCCTGTATCAGATATGATCTGTATATTTCCACGGTCGGTGTAAATAGGGGGCGCGGGACAACGAAGACTGACAGTCACGAAGGAGGGTTCGCGATTGGTCGGTGGTCGGAGGTCGGATGTGAGGTGTCGCAAGGGGAGAATGTGTAAAGCAAAGAGTATCTTGATCAATTGAATCGGGTATCAGTCGTGGAAGACTTGGTTGGACTAGGGAGTGACTGGGTCGATGAATCGAAATGAAGCTCCCAAAGTTCTGCCTGTGTGAGAAAGCTGAATACCGTTTAACAACGTGACCATTTACATGGAGATAACTGGGTGGTGGTCGATATGGTTCCTTCGTGATGGGGTCGGTCGTTGTGATCGCTGTGCGAGGGCAAGGAAGGAGAGGGAAAGAAAGGGGAGCAAATATTCTATGATAGTGTGTATACGGAAAACTGGAGACTAGTATCCATAACCTGACCGACCATTGAGGAGGGATGGGTTGGTCAGGAAGGAATCAGGGCTAATTGACCCGCCTGTCCGTTTCCTTCCACTAATGAATTCGAACCCGTTGCTCTCCCGATCAAACGCTGACTTGGGAACAGGCGCGTAGACACCATCACGATCGGACACGGCACGGTGGGGTGTGCTCACGTTGGCGTGATGAGTGTACCCATACCTTGGAGCAGATGAACCCACCATCACGGGTGAGGGGTGGTCGTAATCAGTCGGGTAGTTGGAATCGTATAATGTGGTTGGTCCATTCAATCCAAGTTCTTGCTCATCCGGGTATTGATAAGTGCCGTTCTTGATCGCTGCACGTGCTCCTCCGCCGACGGAACTATCCAACGAGCTTCGATAGTCGGTCGAGTGGAGGTGTTTGTGCGAGTACTCCCGCAGGTAGTAAGCCGGGACCCCGCTTGCATCTGTCGATTCACGGTATTGATCCGCAGAATGAATGAAAGAGTCTTGTTGACCATGTAATGGTATATGAGGTAGATAGGTTGTCGAATCGTTGCGAGCAAAGTGTATGCTGGCACTGGTCTCGGTGCTTGGCGATGCTCGATGCTCGATATGCAGCCTCGAATTCACTGTTGGAGCATGGGGGTTTTGGTATTGTTGCTGCTTTGGCTGGGGCAGTTCGGTCGGCTTTGATGATGAAGGGAAGGCGAACCCTTTCTGGCCAACTCCCTGCTTGACTCCATCGTGCAACGTTACTACTTCCTTATCTCCGACATTATCCTTGAATTGGTGGGCACTGGTAGAGGAGAGGATGGGGAACGAACTAAGAGGCGAGGTGGAGCCGGGAGAGAGTGGAGAGGTAGAGCTCGGGGAGAGAGAAGTGGAAGGTACGAGGCCTGGAACAGGGTTTGATGTTGGAGTTGGGGATGGATCGTAGTAGATGAACCCGGGAGATCGCGGCGATGTTCCGATATACTCAGACGGGACGGTGGCACTGGAATGCCTAGTATGTGAATTCGCGTGCTGAACCCGTCTCGTTCCTCCGGGACTCTTCTCTCCTCCATTCGAGTTCTTTCCTTCTCCTTTACGGGCAGAGGTTCCTTCGCACAAGGCCGATGTGGATGTGAATCCGCCATCGCCATGATAGCCCGTCACATCCATCTCAACCTCCATATCAGCAGTATGACTAGTTCCATCCGGTGCAAAATCATAGCCCAGATCAGGATACCATGACATGGACATCTGACTTCCAGCCGTGCCAGGGCGCATCGCGCTATTCCCAGTTCCAGGCCGTTTCGCACTGTTTCCGGTTCCGGGCCGTTTGGTCTTGCCTCCCCCTTTCCCATTGGGATTGACACCATTACCCCACCACGCGTCTTTGGACTTTGCCGACTTGTGGGTCACAGGGCCACCATTCCCAGCCATTCCCAACCCTATGTCGCTTTCCATCTGGAACTGGAAGTCCGTTTGGGAGTTATAGGGGCTACGACTATCGAATCCTGTGGCTATTCCTGTTTGAGTAGTATTGCGCGTGCGCAATGTCGCCAAGTCGCCCATCTCTTCCGGCTTGTGCTTCTTATCGTCACCCGGTGTGTACTTTTTCTCCGGCCTGCGATACCAGTAGGGATTATGGGGTCCTTTAACTCCAGCATCGTTCACTACTCCGAATGGGTGACCAATCTTTGGATCGCCTTCCCTTGAATCTTCACTTCCCGCACGAACATGACTTATTGTTCTCCTGCTACGTTGCTCTCCTCCCCTGCAACAGCAAAGCGCCTTCTTCCAGACGACCATCACGTCTTGTTGACTCCCAAAGATGGCAAAGACGGCAATGCTGAAGGTTGAGAAGCAGAGATCAGGAACAACAGAAGTCCAGTTAAAGACTGAGATGATCGAGAGTGCGAGGCCGAAGAAGATGTAGAAGCCAAAGAGGACGACGCGAACGGCCAGTTGTAAGTCGAGTCGAGATGAGGCAGAAGTATCGACGGATTGGGTGCGGTTGGCGTTGCTGAGATAATGGTGGTTGTGCTTGTGCGTGGACTTGGATTTGTTGGTGCGAAGCAAAATGGCGATCCATGCCTCCATCCCGATGGCAAGGACACAGCAAACTCCACCAAAGACGCCCAAAAATGTCATGCTGGATATACAAAGGTCGTCAATAAACTGTGTCAAAGACGACACCAACAGGTCTTACAGAACATTGCTGCGGACAACACAATAAAATGTTGCACGTCCCACTAGCTCAGGGCGGAGAAGGCCCACGACGAGGACAGCTCCAGCACATCCGAGGAATACAACATATGGAATGAATACAAGCTGAGAAAGCATCGTCAATCATTTTTTCCGTAGAAATGGCGTTTGTACCGACCATATATGTTCGAGCAGAAGTGCTTGTTGAACGCGCCGATGTAAAATAAAGAATGCTCCAGACGTTGTATACGAGCACAACAGCGCAAGCTGCATTGAGTGGCGTTTGAGCCATCACGAGGGCTGCGCTCGCGAGGCAGACTGCTTGCGAAGGAGGAGCGCCGAGAACATTGTTGGTGTAAAAACTAATGCGATTCGTTAGAATTTTGGTTAATTTTGATCCCGAATTTTTCAGGGAAAGGGGAGGGCGATAGCCCCAAGCGGAGACATAGCAAGGAGCAAGTTGGTTCCGACCGAACGCGCCGTTCTCGCGACCCTTAGCGCGCCCGACCGGAGGACCGGGAAGAAAGAGAGCTGGATAATGAACAGGATTTTGGGATTGGAATCAGACGCGAAAAGACACGTACAGGAGAGTCGTGTTGGGAAAGGAGCCTAGCCACCAAGAAAAGCACATTGAGATCAGCACCGGATTCCGCCGTACCCGTCTCAGAGGCAGACACATTGTGAACAAGAGCAAAGTGAGTCCGGCGCCGCCTGTAATGTGTGCGAGGAAGTAGAACCAGTATTTCCAGTCTCCAGTCCACCATGGGACATAGCCAGTCGATAGGGTGGATGACAATGTCGCATTGAGGGTTGGGGGGATCGTTGAATTGGCTTGGGTAAAGGAGGACGAGGTGTCGGAAACGTTGAGGGCGATTGTACTCATTGCTCCGGTGATTGTGGGTGTGGTTTTTGTTTCGTTTCGAATGGGTTCGTCTAAAGGTTTACAGGTTGGGTTGATTCGTGGGTGTTAAGGAGTGGAAATGCCGAGACGAATGAGTTTCGTCTTCGCAGCTAGTTGGGATTCGTCTTTATCGTCGTCTTCGTCGTCGTCGCCAAAAAGCGGAAGGGATGGGACGTGCCCAGATGGGCAATCGAGGTCGTGGTAGAGGTTCAAGTGATTAGAGCCGGGCTACCGAAGCCAGGGCGAGGCGGAACTGCACCACAGGGGAATTCGAATGGGGCTCGAGGGCCGAGATCGACTTCATTGACAAAGGAAATGCAGTGGGACTTTTGAACGGTGATGATGATAATTATGGGAAGAAGTTCCGTCGTTAAGTGTTGAAGACCACGCGATGCGCTCAGGTGAGTGATTACAGTCATGGGTGGCCTGCGCCTCCGGCCGACCGATCACACCGTATCTTCGTGACTGCTCGTTCTCTTGCTCAAAAAAAATGCGAACGGACTCGAAAATGGCGTTGGTGTTGTCAACGGTAACCAATCATCACAACTGATACTCAATCTTACTTGCAACTGCGAGCACAAAAACCCCATGACACATAAAGAGGTGAGTACAGGAAACAATTTTCCAGCCTAGAACAAAGGGAAAAAGAACTGAATACGAAACTGGCGCACCCACAGACCGGCCATTAGCAGTCGGCGGTTCCGGCGCATCGCTCGACCGCCACCGACTGAATAGGCTCCCAGCCGTTTCTCGCGGTGGCCGACGAGGATATCCATCGCGTACGCCTCCGAAGATCATGTAGAGCAGATATAGCCTGTGATCTTCAGAATCCATGATGGTTAAGAGCTCGCACCGATCCTTCTAGACAAGAGATCGATCCCACCCTCCCCTGCGTCAGTGGCTCTGCTGGGTATCGGGTACAGTCAACATGTTTCTCTTCACACTCCCTTGACTATTGACACAGGCCCCATCGCTGTCGACCCCGCTTACACATGAAACCAATACGTTCGTGGCTCTGATACCCTCCGCGCTCCAACCTGAGTCGCTTGCATCGAATATCCAATTCCAGCGCACGCAAACCAGTGACGAGGCACGTTTATCCGTCTCGCTTGTTCTTGATGTCAAGTCTATTCTGATCGTAGTCGAGATGAACTCCCTTTGTTCCATCAACTGCTTCCGGCAAACTCGATCGAAGCAAGCGTGGGAAGCGAAAAGAAGCTGTACGCAGATGAAGGTGGGAATCTCCAATAGGGGCCATACCGCTTATGTCAATCTCGCTTATAGGCAGACTGTCATCGGAAAGTGACTCTCCTTTCCACGTCTAGCGTACACTCCAATCACCCATTTTGACGTTTACAGCATTTCCTCCCTTTGTTCTGAGTTTACTAAGGGCCGCAAGCTACTCCGCGTGTGCCATCCTCACATTCGGCTCTCCATGTGGCCTCGTTGGCTCCCCTGAAACCCCACAGGAATGGCCCGAAACTCGAATACGGAGGGTTTCGAATTTCAAGAGATGAAAAGAAAGATGTTGTGGGCAACAGAAGTATAAGGCATTGCCGTTTCTAGTTTAACCCTTTCCCCCTCCCCTGCCGCCCTGCGACATAATCGGGTACGACTCGCGAGTAAGCAATTCATCCAGGGATCAAGTAACCCCTCAACGGCAAGGCTTTTCCCGTATCACGCTACGGAAGGAAGGACAGAAGTCAACAGTTCTTGATTTAGATGTCATAAAAGATGTTGGAAAGTATGGATATCCGTTATGGCTCTACCGATCCTTGGGCATAACTCGCTGCACTGGGCACAGGTATCTCGCTCGTGCTCTCCATTGTATCCTTTCTCACCTCTGCTTCTGCTTTCTTCACTTCTGCAGGTTCTCCAGAGGTACCCTCACCATCCTTAACCTCTCCTTTCTGTTTCTTCTTCGCCTCCTTTTTGGTTTTCCCTTGGGGCGCTGAACTGGTACCTTGTCCTTCACTCTCCCCGGGAGTAGCCGTCTTTTCCTTCTTCCCGGCTTTGCCTTTTCCTTTCGCTCCAGTAGAGGTACCCGCTGCTGCTGCAGCCCCACCCGCAGTGGCCGTCGTAGTAGCCGCGCTTCCATATTCCCGTCTCCACTCCTCCGCTTTGGATTCAGGTATCTGAACAAACAAATAGTCTGGCTTCCCAATGACGTAGCCCCCGAGAAGGTCGATACCGAAACCCTGGCCCACTGTGGAACTGTTTTCGTTCTGGGTTCCATACCCTCCAACGCCTTCTTCACCCGCTTCCTGTTGTTGCACTGATTCCGATGAAACCCGTATGGCATCAGGTACGCATCGTCTTGGGGCGTTCAATTGCTCGCAAATGTTTGCTTCCACAGTGGGCATGAACGGACTGACCATCGCACTCAGCAGCCAAACGAGGTTGATCGCTCGACTGACGACGATGGCACACCGCTCTGGCTTTTCGGCGAGCAGGGCGTTGTTCAAGCCGGCACTCTGAAGGTAGAGATTGCCTCGTGCGGAGAGTTGCATGACCGTCTGAAGACCATCGCGCATCCGGACAGCGTCCATCTGTGCATTGTATTGGGCTAATAACTTGTTGACGTCCGTGAGGAAAGCATAGTCTTCGTCTTCTGGAGATAGAGGGAGAGGGCCAGGTGCGTCTGTGGTTGGAGGGATAGTGCTCTGGAATTTCGCCACTGCAAATTTGAGGATACGGTTGACAAAGTTTCCAAAGCTGGTAAAAGTGAGTCAGTCACTCAGACATAGCGTCCTCTAGATCCGCGCGTACTTCTTGAGCAATACACTATTATTTGCGGTAATCTAGAACAGAGATTTTCAGGGATGTTAGCAAAGTTTCCCTTCCATACGTGCGCCAAAAAAGGAACTACGCACAAAGTCACTCCAAGAAAACATGGAGTCTCCCGACTCTGGACGATTCGCCAAAAGATAATATCTCCAGACGGACGCCGGAACGCCCGTCTTCTGAGCTTGCGTTCCAAACACGCCAAGGTTGCGAGATTTCGAAAACTTGCCACCTTCGTAATTGAGGAACTCGGTACCGGAGATGTGATGCAGTTTTGTCCAGGAACGGCCATCTCCGATCAACATACTTGGGAAGAAAACGGTGCTATTCGAGGGACATTAGCAAATAAAACGTGTTGCGATCCATATAAGTCTCGACTAAACTGGAAGTAGATATTGTCTTTCCCCATGAATTGGAAGAGCTTGACCTGATCGGGATTGAACCACCACTGTTTCCACTCTGGCGTATGATTTGCCGTGATACTAGGGTACCCTAGTGGAGCGTCGAACTAATACCCGTCAACCCTAACGCTAGTCATGTGCAACAAGGAAACGATGCTCATACCCAACAATCTGAAAGCGAGGGGTGAGGGGTGAAGTCCGACTAGAGATTACGGGTGCTTGCTCACAGATCACTTTCCCTTCCGTTCCCTCCTCTTTTTCGCCACCACCAGTTGGAACCGGAACGCCCCATTTCAAATCTCTCGTAATCGCCGATGGTTTCAATCCCGACTTGAGTCTACTATCGATGATCTCTCCCTGAGCATTGACGACAGCATTCGGCGACCATTTTCCAAGCTTCCAGGATTGTTTGATCCACGCCTCTGTCCTCGGTTGGATGGCATCCAAGCGGAGATACATATGTGTAGATGTCTTGGTGACGACCGTATGCGAGATGTCATCCACACAACGAGGGTTGATCAACTCCACGGCATCCAACGTACGAGAACACCCATCGCATTGGTCACCACGAGCATCCTGTTCCGGTCATCAACGCTTGATACGTGGCCATGGGGGAGAAAGAACAAACAGGATATGAGCAGTAAGGACAAATCCCCTCCGCAAATCGATCAGCTAAGAACCTGCCTATAATGTCAATAGAGATGGCAAATGCAGAATATATAGGCCCACAGACTTTTGATCCTGCTCGCAGTAGAGCTGCAATGTCTCCTTTCGCTCCAAGAGGTCATTGTTTCGCAAGTTGACAAAAACCTCTTGTGTGATCCTTTTTGGAAATAATAATAAGAACAGTAAAATAGTCAGTATCACTGGACCACATCGAGCTCAGTGATTTATCGCTCACTCTGTATGCAGTGGCGTCGAGGTCCGACCAAAATGATCAAAGCTGGGGTGAGGAAATTTAGGATTTTTGATCAGGGTGGAGAAGTCATTTCATCACAGAAAGACTGTGCTCACTCCAATTCGAACCAGTCATATGTATCCTTGTGCACCTTCCAATAATGATCGCACAGCTCCTTTGGCGTCTTTCCTTCCTTTTGCGCCTGTCTCTCTGTCGCCGTTCCATACTCGTCCGTGCCGCAAATGTACATCGTATTCCGATTCTTTACCCCTGTGAATTATACAATCCCACCCTTCGTTCAGCAAGACGACTGAGTCGAGGTCCTCGCGCTTGTGACGTACGATTATATCTAAGAAAAGAGGTGAGGCACAGAGCGGGAACGACGTTGACGACGACGACGACGACGACGATGGAAAGTCTACCCATCCATCCATCCATCCATCCGCCGATCCATACCTGCTAAATACATCCGCACTCAGTGTGCTTCCGATAATATTTCCTTCACTGGAGTATGAGAACCAGAAACTTTCCCCCGTATCCGTCTCAGATCAGAGTCAAGGCTTACGCACCAAGATGCGGCATATTATTACAATACGGCAGCGCCGATGTGATCAAGACATTGGTTTCTCCTTCCTTTGGTAGTCTATACGGGTACTCGTTAAACACGGTTTTCTCATAACACGTCGCACGTCGATCAGAAAGGGAGTAGAAGACGAGACGAGTGTTGCGAAAGGAGTGAACTCACGGCACTTGACCAGCTACACGCTGATTGCGCAATAGGCCCGCAGATTCTCTGATTCGTTGTTCCGCCATTTGGAAATGAAAAATTTCACAGCTTCCGTGCACGAAGTTTGAAAGTCGAAGGACGAGGGCAGTAGTACAGTACAAGTCCAAGCCGAGACTGCCCTGTTTGTGGGCAAACAATGCCACCCCGTGCGCATCGCAGAACTGAGGGGGAAAGCGCCGACGTCGAGCATCCCCAATTTGATGAAGAATGCGCATTAGAACACATAAAACAGATGATGATAGTACAATGATATCCAAGCACGCCCAATATATAGATAAATGTACAAGTTGTGTGTTCACTTTATATCACCAATCGCATCCAAGGACGCAAGGTTCGTCCGATAACCCGTCGTACTAGGGGGTAGCCGTATCCGCTCTTGTTCTCCACTCGCTCTCCGTCGTCCGAATGCAAGCGTTTGCAACGGCACCGAATCATGATGGAGGATCGATCTTCCAAGCTCGACGTCGTCATCATCCTCATCACCATCCCGACGACCATTTTCTGCTTCTTCTTCTTCTTCTTCCTCCTGATTGTTGGCATATCCACTACCACCAGCACCATTAGTAGCCAACGTAGTAGTCGCGCTCGCATCCGCACCACCAGCATCAACAGCCCCCAAATCGCCATCTCCCAAAAAGAACCGACGAGTCCGTGTCGAAAGCTCATGACGACTACTATTCGTCTTCGCCCGCGATGATTTCTTCCCCCGTTCCTCCTTCGTCTTCGTCTGTGACAACCTCGACCCCAACCCTAGCCCCATATCCGCGTTCGTCATCGTAATATTCGCACTGACCACGTTATTGTTGTTGTTGTCCATCTCCGTCATCAAGCTCGAGCTCGTATAGTACGTCCGACGTAGGTTCAGCACAAGTCGGGCAATACAGCTAACCAAAAACCACAGAGAAAATTCAAATAAGTCAGAACCCCAATGACAACAAAAAAAAAAAAAAGAGGTGCGGGACCGAAGAGTTCCCCCTCTTCTCGGAATTTCCAAACAAAAAAAACTCACCTCGAGAGCAGGGACCAATAAAGGTAGAGGAAAAGGGACATCAGGGACGAGGGAAGAAAGTGCCACGAGACCAGGTTTCCAAGGGAGATGAGGGCCCCAACCTGTCGAGCAACGCGAAAAGAGCGAATTGTGGCTGTCAGTTCAGTTCTCGGTCCCGCCACTGTCCCCTTTCCCAAAAAGGCATAGACTGGGGACTGCGGGGAAGGGGTGCAAGGGGGCGAACACTCACCACAAAATATGCGACGCCGTCCCGTGCAAGAACACGAAGCTGTGCTCACCTCTGTTAGCGTTTCTAACTTTCTTCCAAATGATCCGAAATTACTCACCAGCGAAGGCGTCTCGCAACCGGGCATATTGGAGAGGATCTTGTACGTCTTTATCAGTGTCAGAACTGTCAGGAACAGTTCATAAACCGTCGGGGCAATAGGTGTCATCATCATGATTTTGGGGTTCGAGGCGGGGACACAGCTGCGGACGTAAGGGTTGTATGACATGTGTTCTAGAGGGAGGAAGGTCAACACGTCATATCATTTTCTTCGATCGATCGAGTATTTTGGTCAAGTGACCAAAAAAGAGAAGGCGTACCGATTAATTTGAAGTAGGTGACGATGGCCAGGGCAATGATGACAGCCATAGTGCACACCCAGAGACACCAGATGAGCCTAATGAATCGGGGATGTGTCTGCCAGAGGGCCGAGACTCTAATGGTCATGATGCCTGTCCAAGCGAGGTGCGCTAAACAGAACCCGAAGAGACCGGTAAACCTCCTGCAGTACTCGTCCGTAAAGGCGCCATGGAATCCAGAGTAGTCTAGAGTGAAGGAGGGGATTCATTTTTCATGAGAGAGAAGTCATAAACAAAAAAGGTATGGTAGAAAGAAATATAGACGGGGGAGGAACGGGAAGAGCGACCAAAGTGGGACAACCGCGTCGAATACGTACCACGAGTTGGTCCAATGAAGAATCCTAGTCCCACATAACGATTGATAATATATAGAATATTGGGAAAGGTAAATCGAAACTTGCGCCAAAAGTATATGACCTATATTTGTCGTTGAGCGAATCATGGTAGGTGGGTGGAGGAGAATCTGTAACCGACCTCTTCATCAAAGGTGAGGAGAATATCAAATACATATATCGTAGCTGCTGCTGCACTCGTATAACGAGATGCCTGGAGCGAGACCAAGGCATCCTGCAATTGACGAAGCTGCTGGATTGCTTGGGCAGCTCCAGCAGCCATCACAAGCGGACTTTACTGAACCCTATAGTTCGGCGTTAAAGAATAAACGAGACACAGGGAGAGAGGGAGGATATCGTGAGGAATAGTGCGGGAAAAACAAGGAAGGGCAGTCGGAGGGAGGGGGAACGAAATGTGTTTGCGCACCTCTTTGTTTAATGAGTGGTTCAAATAAAAAAGCTCTGTCTCTCTCTCTCGCGCCTGCGTATCGCCATTGATTGGGTGGGAGTACCTTTTTGGTGGCTGCCTTTCAGTTTGGTTGCCGTAAGGGGACTGGATTGGAGCAGTTGTTCCTCCATCCATCGGGGGCCACCCTCTCATCGGATCGAATCGGTTGCAACTCGTTTGTTCCAGGGTTATCCCGCCTGACGTTCTATTGGCGGGAGGTGATTGATAGACATCCAACCGGGAGCCCGTGTATTTCCATTGGCGTGCATGCATGATCACATTGTGCGCGGTCTCCGCTTGCCCTTCTCTCTCTCTCCCTCAATCTGTTTAACCTCTTTGTTTAGCCTTCAGTTTGGTAGCCGACGACTACACAGCTAACAAAAGGGCCGTGGGTTCAAAAGCCAAAAGCCACCTGCCACGGACCGACGAGGGCTCAAAGCAAACTGCCTGGAAGGACTCGATTCGTCCAATAGCGAATGGCTACATGATTTGGGGAGAGTCAGCGCCGCGCATTCGTAACAAATGACCATAGCATGGTTTATTGGGACACCCATGACCTCGTAACGTGTTCAAGGAGAGAGAAAATAGTACATGCGTGCATATGCATGATGATAATAGATATGCATGATACATATGATGGCGATGGGCGGGACACTAATAGTACAGGCATCGATCTGGCCCTTACCTTTCCATCATTCCTTTTACCTTTACCAATACCGACCGCGAGCTATTAGTTGAACCAATGAAATAGCCTCTTCGTCTGCTCGTCTGCCAGCAAAATGAATATCACGGTCATCCGTCCAATTCCAATACATATACTCAATCCTGAATGTGCTCCGCCTAATCCGCCTCCCGTCTGGGTAATACTTTAGAGACACCTCCACTACCGCACAATGAAAGCTGCAAGTTGCGCCCATGTCAGAGGATAGCCGTGCATTGGAGTATTAGTGGGAGGTTGTGTTAATGTCAAATAATGTCGTGCGCCGCGCCGTTCGTCCCGCCCCGTACGTAAGGACAGATCCAGGCATGCCTTTGGGGCTTTCGTGTGTACGTCGACCCGATCTACCGGAACGGACATTCTCAAGGCCTCGGTTGACTAACCAAACTTTCCACGTACGTAGCTGCCCGCTTCAATCATAGTAAAAGTGCCACCAATGACAAGTGGACGTGATTTATCAACGGCCAGTAATCCATATAAAGAAAGGAGAAAAGCATCAATATTGAGCTACTGACTCTCTGTTTCCCCAGTCAACCGGAAAAGCTAGAAGATTGTATGGAGACTATACGCCGTAAGAGCCGTCGTAGATACGAACATCAACGCGTATTGAGGGATCAGGAACGCGGAGAGATGCTCTGCTTCCCCCGTCCCCGAATACACTTGAGTAAGGAGCACCTATATGAGAGGCCATAGCGGTCAGTCAACACATTGTGTCTCAATAGGGTGAGAGGAGATGTCATTACCTGCGACGTCGAAGTTGGCATGCCCGAGAAGAACCTACGATGAAAGAACAAACCGCATAAGAGCAAATCAACCAGGGAAACAGAACAGTAACAAAAGAAAACCCACGTACATGGCTACAAATCTCAGAACTTTATCGTCCTCGTCAATAAATCCAATCTTCACGAATCCATTGACGATCAGGATCCCCAACACGGGAGAAACGACCAGCTTGGCCACAGCCATACTCGCAATCGCACCCACTGGCAGAGATTGATTTCGAGTATTCTCATTACCAGCACCACTACCACCCCTGCTGGGAATCTTGAGACTTGCAAACGCCGCACCGAGACAAATGAGACCGAGTGGGATAGAAGCACCCCCCAAAAAACTCGTCGTATCCAGAATGAAGTAGAGCGGCGGTTTTCCGTCTGGTGCATTGGGAATCCGTGGTGATGACGAGGAGGATTCCTCCAACTCCAGAAAGAGACTTTTCAGAGGCTGGATCAGCGCAATAGGAAACGCCACGAACATTGCGATGGTGATAGGGGACACAAGCGCACGCAAAGACCCTAAGAATCTCGAGGTGAGAGTCGAGGGCGGGCTCGATGCGTCATTTGTGGTCGCCGTCGTCGTCGTTTGGGACTCTTTCAGGGACAGCTGTTCGTTAAATTCTTTGTCCTTGGTGGCAACGATCGCTGCCGTCGGGGTCGTCGACACTTCATCAGGGGTGGTGGCGGTAATGTACCCCGGCGAAGGTATGTAATCCACCGGCGTATCGTCGCCGGTGAGCACAGAAGCCTGGTCGCCCGTGTTCGATAAAGCCCCGCATGAAATCGTATGCCGAACGTGCTGTGGGCGATCTACGATTCTCGTCGTGACTTCTTCTTCTGCTGAACAATGAACGGATCCCTGTTCTTCTTTTGCTATTTTATCATGGGATAGACGAGATTCAGTTTCGTTCTCTCCCTTATGCGAACCCTCGACATCGGTCTGTCGACCCACTAATGATGTCCGTTTTTGCAAGAAAATCAACCGCAATAGTTTTGCACACCAACTAAACCATGAGTTTTGTCTCCTTTTCAACTCCTCCTTGACCTGCTCGGGGGTCTTATCCGAGCCTTTGAAGTCGTTGGCGATCAACAGATGACCGCCCAGTGGAAAGAGGGTTACCTATCAAGCAAGCAGGTAAGGATCTTCCTTTCTATATAGCTCGATGCTCACGTTGAACAGAAGAATGAATATGGATATGTATGCGACTCCCAAGTCGCCGTCACCTGCTTTAAACGGTGCTGTTGCTGCAACGCTTAGAATGATAGCAATTGCTTTCCACTATGTGTCAGGAAAGCATAGTAGAGATAAAGGGGAAGGGTTCATCACTCACGAACGTCACCCCAATTGGACCATATCCCCGCGAAGATCAGTCCGGATCGAAAGCGATGAGGGACCCAGAAGAATTCACGAATAATGAGAGCCAGAACCAGTCCAAGAGCTTGATAGATGCATCCTACAACGATTAATGGACCTGAATAGAGGCGAGCTGTCAATTAGTACACGAAATCATTGATGTTTACAGACCTAAAGCGCGGATATTCTGGGGTGTAAACGCCGGAACCATCTTCGAGAATAGAAGACAAGGTATTGTGACGTTCTAGAAACACCAATTGGTTGAGCGAATATTTTTTGGGTCATTATCGGTGCTGTTCATGGTAGTGGCTGTCGGGGACAAAAATGACGAACGAACCAGGAGGACTTGTACCGCCCCTCGAGCGGCCATTGCATTAAACAGATTCATTTTGGCAAGAATAAACCCAGACATCGAACATAGAACCCTAAACGGAGTAAAAATCGTTTTACTTTAGATGGGCCACCAAAGATTGGATTGCCTCTCACATTTTCAGCAAAGGACGACATGAAATCCATAAGAGGCCACCAGTCGACACCATAATTTTTTTGGGTATAAACAAAGACCCAAAGAAAAACAAATGCTTGCAGGCAAAAGCACGACGCGATTTGGGGATGACCAACTGACCCAATCGAAACCGAGCCACCGAAGCTAGCTATGGCAGGGCCAAACCGGGACGATTGCCCGAGATCATAGAGGGTCGTCCCAGGCCCAGGGACCATCAGACCGACACATCTCTATACTACCAAGCTTACCCGGGTTAAATAGCAGGATCAGTTGGAGGTATTTCTCGCCGTCGTCTTTCAACAAATGATCCTCTATTGTTTACCCAGAAGAAAGAGAACAGAAACTAGAAAAGAGTATGGAGACTATACGCTGTAAGAGCCGTCGTAGATATGAACATCAATGCGTATTGAGGGATCAGGAACGCGGAGAGATGCTCTGCTTCCCCCGTTCCCGAATATACTTGCGTGAGGAATACCTAAGCAGAGTCGTAGAGGTCAACCTAAATCTCCCCGCCCCATATGAAGCGAAAAGTAACAATACCTGTGTCGTTGCAGTTGGCATACCCGAGAAGAACCTAACGGTCAGGAGGTCAAATACCAGGGTGTACGAGTCGACATAATAGAGCGCGCTCACATCGTCACAAACCTTAGGACTTTATCGTCCTCGTCGATAAATCCAATCTTCACAAATCCATTGACGATGAGGACCCCCAATACCGGGGAGACGACTAGCTTGCCCACTGCCATACTTGCAATCGCTCCTATCGGCAGAGATTTGCGAGTGCTGGGTACCTTGAGTTTCGCCAAAGCTGCACCTAAGCAAATGAGACCCAAGGGAATGGAAGCGGCTCCCAAGAAATTGGCCGTGTCCAAAATGAAGTAGAGTGGCGGTTTCCCGTCTGGTGCGTTGGGAATCGATGAATCAGATACCTCGACGAACAAACCTTTCAGAGGCTTGACTAGTGCGATGGGAAACGCTAGACACATCGCGATGGTAGCAGGGCAGATAATGGACCGCAGAAATCGGAGGACTTTGAATGTGACGGCCAGAGGAACAGATGATGTGATTGATTCTGTACGTGTAGTTACTCTTTCAGTCTCTTGTGGCGTCTTCTCCTTGTTGAAATCCTTCTCGGTCGCAGCAATCACTACCGTTGGTGTGGGCGACATTACATCAGGAGCGTCACGACCGACTGAGCGCGATGATGATACATAATGCTGTGGCGCGTTGTCACTGGCGACTACAGAGAAATGATCGACAGGGTTCATTACGCCGAATGAAATGTGGCGAGCGTGCTTCGAACTGTGGGCAATTTCCATTCCAGTCGTATCTTCTTGTGTATTGGAATGATTGGGAACTCCTTCTTCTTCCTTTTCCGACGTATGGTGCGGTAATATGGACTCGGGTTCGTCTCTTCCCTGTTGTTCGACGTCGGGTCGCCGAACCGATGACCGCTTTTGAAGCAACGGAAATCCCAACAACTTGGTAAGCGAATATAATTGTGAATTTTGTCTCTTTTTCAATGCTTCCTTGACTTCCTCGATTTCCTTGTCCGGGCCTTCAAAGTCGTTGGCAATCATCCGGTGACCTCCGAGGGGAAAGAGAGACACCTGACGAGATCAGTAAGGGAATATATGGTTTTCTTGTGATCCACGCTCACAAAGAACACAAGAATGAAGATAGATATGTATGCGACTCCGAGGTCGCTGTCTCCCGGCTTGAATGGTGCGGTTGCCGTAATACTTAGGATGACAGCAGTTGCTTGAGTGTATGTGAGGAAAATTTGTTGATGCTGAAGAAGGAAATCACTGACGAACGTCGCCCCAATTGGACCACGTCCCTGCGACAATGAGTCCTGACCGGAAACGATGAGGTACCCAAAAGAATTCACGAATGATGAAAGCCAGAACTAATCCGAGAACTTGATAGATGCATCCTACAACGATTAGTGGACCTGAATAGATGGGTGTTCAGTTCAGAGATGATGACGCAGAAAATTATTACAGACCCAAAGCACCAATATTCTGAGGCGTAAAAGCTGGAACCATCTTTGAGAATAGAAGACAAGGCATCGTAATATTCTAGAAGAGGCCAGGCGGCTGAGTGAGCATTCCTTCTCGACATCATCGAACGGCGATGGCGGTGGCTGAGACGAACCAGCAGCACTTGTCCCGCCCCTCGAGCAGCCAATGCACTAAACAGGTCCATTTTGGCCAGAATAAAGCCGGAGGTAGTACATAGTAGCCTGAAAGAAAGAACAAACGTCGATTAAGATCGGTTTATTGGGGAGCACTACATCGACCTTGTCTCACATTTTCAGTAAAGGACGACATGAAATCCATACGAGGCCACCAGTGGACACCATGTCTGGAATGCGGACAGCGCAAGAGCCAAAATGAGCAATGTACAAGAGAAGGAGGAAGAGGAAGAGAAAGAGAAAGAGGCAAGATGACTATTAGGCAAGGCACGAAAACCAACTTTGCCGGCCCGGAACTCCTTCAAGTTCGGCCGTCAAAACCTTTTCCCGCCCACCTTTTTCCATCCGTTCAGATGATATAGGTCGATATTCGTCTCCGTTAGATGGGAGAGTTTCCTTGACGGGACAGTCTACTGCTTCGCATTACTCCAAGAAAAATCGCTGATAGAGAGTGAGCGAATGAAGACTAATCCGATTTATCATGCTTACATTCCGCAATGGGGCATCGTACACTTCATATGGTCGCACCCCAAATTCTTCTCTATCATGGTACCACACCCTTTATACAAATTGTCAGAGAAATATACGTGAAAATAGAATGACCTACGAGGACAACGCTTGTAAAGGTTAGGATTTCCTGCAATGTGCTCCTTGTATTCCTCCTCGCCATCGCAAGAGTGCGTCGCCCCTTGTGCTGTTAGACGGTTGCAGTTCTTGCACCAATGAGCACCACAGTTACGGCAATCGAGTCTATCAGTCGCTCGGAAGTCCTCTGCATCCACGGGAGTGGCCTTCTTGCATCTTTTCGACGAGTTATGACACACTAAAAGAAAAAATGGAGGTACGAAACGCGCACTTACTGAGGGCATTCGACGTCGATCGCGAGTCCTGATAGCTCCATTCTCACCCAGTTTTCAAATATCTTCTCATCCGCTCCAACTATCTCCGCAATCCATCTTGAAACGACTACGAGGGGCCTCAGTCAGTCCAAAAAAAAAGAAGGGTGGTGAGTGGAAAAGAACAGTCCTACCTCCTCGCCGTCCCCTGCCGTTCGGAGGGCATAATGGACAATAAATAGGCCAGCGGGCATCAGATACCTGAGCCTTGATATGCGATAATAGGCAGTTGCGACACATCTCGTGTTGGCACTGCTCAATCATCACCTTGTCGCCCGGCGGGTGCCAGTCGCTGTCGATATCACAATAGAACGGCTGCGTGCCATGTTCGGTCCTCTGTAATTGTTGAAATGCGGCTGCTTCTGCACGATCCTGTTCCTCGAGCTGTCTAGCCAGGATTATGGATGGATCGTCCTGGTCAAATCCAGCTTGGTATTGCATCGCTTGCTGCCAGCTTGGGTCCATATAACCACCTCCCGGTGTTCCACCCTGCATTTGCATTTGTGGCGTCGACCCAGCGTCTTCCCATGATGGACGTCTTTGACGTCCTTTGCTTTTGTTGGCTCGAGGCTGCTGGGGTGTGGGCGTCCCGACAGCAGCGCTTGTGGATGGTGTGCTACTTCCACTAGAAGAGCTTCCACTAAGTAACTGAAACGGCCTCTTCACTATGCTTGCAAAGCCGGACTACACAGCACAGTGGATCAATAAAAATATTCTCTGGATTACGAAGAAAAGAGAATTTTCCTCACCGACTTCTTCCCCGATTTCGTGTTGCTCGACTGGCTCGCCGTTTCGCGTTGTTGATCCGGATCCAAAGGAGCTGGCCCTGGAGCTGCTGCTGCTGCTGCCGCCGCCGCCTGTGATCCCGGATACGTTCTAACCCGGCGGGCATGCTCATGGAACATAGTATCCGTCATCTTCTGCACATTGTCCAACTCTTTCTGGAGCTCTGCAATCTCCACTTCTAGCTTCTCTCGAGCTTGCATCGAGTTGGCGGCCTTTGTCTCCTCCACTTTGATGTTCTTCTCCATAGTGACCAACGAGCGTCTATCGGCAGCTTCATCGGAGACAAAATTTCGCTCTTTGATGGTGTTGGAAAGTAGGCTGATGTTGCTCTGATATATGGGTGCCATATGGTTGTCGTATGGCAGCGGGGGTATAATGGTGAGTTTATTTGCCACGAATCTTGAGTCTCTAGCTCTGCGGTTACCTGGTCTAGAATCGCCTGGAGACAGAAAGTACCTCCATAATGCGTCTGCGGCGTCAACAGGAGATGCGAATTGGAGAAAGGAGGCGTGATTTCGAGCATGACCCTCGGAATCTTCAGGCGTGAAAAGAACTACTGGCTGCCCTGGAACGTCCGTAGAAGATGGAAGGATACAGGCGACGTGGTCATCGTTCTCCAGAATCAATGCGCTGGTTCTGTTCGATCTAAGGAACAAAATATGGGTCAATTCAGAGGATTTCAGAACGTCAAACATCGTAGAACGGTTACCCACTCGATCACAATTGTTAGGCCTTCGACCGTATTAGGATGCTGGCTAGCTGTGCCTGGTAGAAAGCATATCGAAAACATGGGTAATGGGAGGATTTCTTCTGTATCCGTTTCTAGTTCGTCGTCCCATTGTGCGTATAAGCTTAAGACGCCCTATCGACCAATCAAAATAGGTCAGTCCAGCACTCATTCTGGGAAGACAGTAACTCTCTCACTGAAAGTAGTTTTCTGTATTTAA
This sequence comes from Serendipita sp. 399, assembly GCA_019627685.1. Lineage (NCBI taxonomy): Eukaryota > Fungi > Basidiomycota > Agaricomycetes > Sebacinales > Serendipitaceae > Serendipita > Serendipita sp. 399. Next base: position 31,507 of record WSTO01000004.1, on the reverse strand, counting down.
TGGGTTTGGAGCGTCCTCGTTGATTAGAGGCACGAGTGCTGTGAACCACAAAGGCGACGGCATTCGCGCAGAGGATGATCTTTGCCTCGTTTAAATTTTTCGACTCCCGTAGCTTCAATGGGATAGAACCTAGTACGCGCCACTCTTCGTCCTCATCCGAATGTATCTCCTCGTCTTCGCTCGATGGCTCTTCTTCTTCTGGGTCGGTGGCATCTCGCTCATCAATCAAAGCGGGTGCGTTGGAGATGCTGTCGTTTGGATCTAACGACATATGATCGTCGAATTGGGTGTATGACATAGCATTATGTCCGATGGATGCGTTTGAAAGCTCGTGAGCACCATTAGACTGTGCTGGCCCAGTGTTGATAGTGCGTTCAGGCCGTTCCAGAGGGTCTGCGACGGAATGAAACTCGTCATCAGAGGTTAATTCTGCATCCAAAGATCGTCGTCTACTGGTCATTGAAGAGGTGGGTTCCAAGTGCTGGAAGCTGAGATTCCCATCCCATCTGGATAAATCTGGAGACTGGCCAGCAATATATATCTTCCAACCAGCCCTGGCGCCTTTGAGACATCGGCAAGTAAGAATTCGGAAAACGGACTTAGGGAACTGGAATTATTGACGAGAGACCGCAAATTACATAGGTCGACTATTAGATACATAGCACATGCAGAAGTCCAGCCGTAAAAATGGATACAAAAGGATCATGTAAACCGAGGACAAGCTGAAGAGGAGAGAGATGAAAATGATGCGAGCGAGGGAAGACGTCTACAGGATTTGAATTGCACCGACCACACCGCAGCCTCTACCCTGGAGGTTCACCTCATCGAAGAGGCCCTGTGGCTTGAGAGCGCCTTGCAGGAGTTATCTTCCTTCGGGTTTGCGCCTTGATCTCGCTGAAAACTTCTGAGAGGCGGTCTCTCGCAAGCTTTGTATCCGGATGATCGACCCCTTGAAGTATTGTCCTACTCTCCACATTCGCTCTCCATACGACTTCCGCTTCTACAAACTTGCGTTGCTCGTGGAGGAGTTGTCCCAAACAGAACAACGCATCACACTTTCCAATTTGTATCTGCTGTGGACACAAGAAATCCCATCCTTGGATAGCTTCTCTCCACAATCGTTCGGCTTCCTCGTCGTTATTACCTTGCTGGTAGACAGTCCGCGCTAACCACGAAATGGCATCGAGTGTCTCTCTCGAAATGCCTTGAAGCGCCTTCCATCCTTCAACCTCCTTTCTGCGAACTTCTTCAGACTCCTTGTACTTTCGCTGATCGAACAGACATCGCGCAAGCCATCGCAAGGCGACTAATGTCTCTCGACTGCCCGCTCCCGACAGTTTTCTTTTTCCTTCGACAACTTTCTCCCAGATAGCTGCTGAGTCTGCAAAGCCGCTTTGCTCATAAGCAACCCGAGCGAGCCAGCTTTGTACCTCCAGAGATTCCCTAGTCGGCTCGCTCTGAAGCTGCTTCCATCCATCGCTGCAATCTAACCATATCTTCTTTGCGTCCTCCACCTTTTCTTGATCGAACAATGCGCGACCATACCAAAATGCGCAGATTAGGAGACTCGGATGCCATTTGCCTCCATGGAAGGCAAGCCATCCATCCATCTCTCGCTTTCTCAGCATTTCCGCTTCTGCGTATCGCTTTTGTTCATGAATACATCGCGCAAATGCGCTCAAAGCGGAGAGTGTCGCCGGACTGTGTGATATAGAGTTACTACAGATTCCAAACTGTAGAGTTATACACACTGATTTGGCCCATGGACCTCTGTGCATCCTCGTGTCTCCTCTTCACGCAGCTGCGTTGCATCGTAATACCTTCCTTGCTCGTATACGGCTTCAGCTAACCAGGAAAGAGTAATGAGATAGTCTTCCTTATCGACATCAGAACCCTGTTGTCTACTTTTCAAGTTTTGGCGAAAGACTTCCTCTGCGTCTGCATAACGCAATTGGGCGAGAAGGGCTCTACCCAACCAAAAGGATGCTCCCAGTGTAGATGGATCATCAAGACCAAACACCCGAGCTCGAATATCAGTCTCTCTCCTTCGCATGCTCTCTAAAAGAAAATCGTTACAAGAGTGGTCATGTTTGCACATAAGACACCCACCGGCGTCAGCATAACGCTCTTGATCATAGTACACCTTGGCCAACCACGTCATGGAGTGGAGGGTCAGATGATGGTCTGGACCATAGATCTTCTCTCTGATTTCGAACACATCTTTATGTGTTGCTATTGCTGCAAGTTTATTCTGTAGGCCTTGACACTCTGCGAGCACCTGCATCGCCTCCAACGTTCTATAGTGTGTACGGTCCAGCTGCTTCTCCCTCAGTTCTACCGCCTCAAGTAGTGCAACTTCCGCGCCTTCTAACTGGCCTCGCTTCATTTGTACCTTTCCAAGCTCGAGTAGTCCATCCGCAATATCGGAAAGGTTGGGCTCTTTCACCCCTCGTTCTATCCGCAGCGTTTCCCTGATCAGGTTCTCGCCCTCTTCGCATTTATTGGTAGACGAAATGAGAGTGCGTGCAAGATTGATCATCGCAGCTGCCGTCTCCAAACTCTCACGCCCACAAATGCCGATCCGAGTGTTCACCACGGCCCTCTCCATCCGTTCCATTCTTTGTACGTCTCCTTGGGACCCATACGCATCGGCCAATTGCAAAGCCGCATCAGTGGTCTTGAGATGCCGCTCTCCATACTTCTCCACGACTTGACGATGAATGTGCTTCCAGATCTGCACAAGTCGATCGTTCTTTTCATCGTGGCGTACGATTGAGGCCAGCGCCGCTTGCTCGTTGAGATGAAGCTCGTTGTATACTGGAGTGACGGCCTCCATATGCGGTGTCAGGTACGACCAGAGGCTTCCTTCTTTGTCATTCGTCCCACAAGCAAGCAGACGCCCTGCTGCCGCACGACATGCCGTATAGTCAATATTTGTTTCCTTGAGAGAGTCACCCACAAAGGAAGAAAGGAGGGGATGAAAGCTCAACGTAATGACCCGTTGTCCAGAGATGATTCGTTGCCCAGAGTCGATGGTAACAAGCGAGTATTTTTGAAGTTCTTCAAGTAAATCGTCCATGTCGGTTTCATCCCATTCCTCGCTCGGACAGAACGTCGTTCGAAGTAAGGCAACACTATGCTCAAACTCCTGAGAACGTTCGAGTAAGTCGAACGGCTGGTACTTGAATTGGTAAGACGCTGCGATAGAAAACAGCTGCTTTGGGATATCGTTGTAGTGGAAAAAGGAGAGGATGCGGAGAAAGTTACGCGCTCGCTCTGTGATGACTTGGAATGTTGTCTCGAAAGCGGCGTATACACTATGATCGTATCTCAATTTGTCACTTTGCTGACTGTGGTGCCGGAACATCTTCATGCGGCTCTTTCCGAGTCGCTCTAGATAGGTGTCGAAACAGCGTTGCATCTTGATGTAGCAGCCAGCCTGAGTGACCGCGAGTGGAAGGTAGCCAAGCTTCTCTACAATTTCTGCGGCATGTTGCCGATGGGCATGAGTCGGTAGTTCTTTGTGGTCCAGGGCGGACGACAGCAAGGCTTCGACGGCCTCGGCAGGAGACATGACATCGAGCGGTAGATGCATTCCAGGTGAGATGTTTCCCAACGCGCGGTTTCTACTTGTGATCAAGATTACCCCATGTCCACAATTGGGGAAATAACCTGACAGCTTCAAATCAGGATCATCGGCGTTGTCGAATATAATGAGCCAATTCGTAGTCATCTCGCCCTTTGGATATGAAAGAGCATTCATGGCATCATCTTTGGTCGTTCCCTTGAACCCAGTGTCTATATTTCGTAGACAAGCGAGTAAACCTCGCTCGATGGTCTCAGCGGATGAGGCGTCGATGAACAAAATATGTTTGAATCTACGAAATAATCAGGCGATGGATAATCCATTTACGAGATTTGACTTACTGGTTCGTGTTGTCAAGTGCAAATTTGATGGCGAGTTGAGTCTTTCCGGAACCACCAAGACCACTTAGAACGCATACTCGTGGTTCATGCCCACCTTCGTTCATATGACCATTGATCCAGTTTGAGATCTTCTTCGTTGGTCCATCACGCAATACGAAGAATTTGGACAGAGGGGGCAAGCCATGAACAGACGGCTTGCCTCTGTTCGAAGGGGCCTGTACTATTGGTAACAGTAAGCTTTAAAGTCCATACGTTTGGATAAGTAATGACCTAAGTGCTCAAGGAGGATGCCATCCGATTTTCCAGCCGCGTCGATGCATGCGTCAATCACACGATTAACGGACCATGAGCGGAGATAAGCATCAGTCCTCGCATCAATAGCCCCAAATAACCTGTCTTCATGAACCCTCTCAGCATCTTCCTCGGATTTGAGATCAGCCGCGAGTCGAAAGTAGACACCAGTATGTCCAAACCACTTTTGTGCTTGTTCTGCAGTCTTCTCTGTATCCTTGACCCACTTATCCGAGTACCGCCCGTAGTTGATATCTTCAGTAAGAGAAACATCCAATCCCCATTTCCCACTTCCAAGACTGAGAACGCACGAAGTCTTCGTCTCTGGTCCAAAGATGTCTTTCGCCTCCTTGATGGCTTCCATGATTGGATTGTTGAATCCATTCACGGCACTGACTACTTCCTGTGCTCGGAGAGGAGGTCCAACAAGTACACTAGAGAACACTTTGGGGGTGGCCCATGTAGCTCGTATAGCTTGTATGATGGTGACATCCTCCGGGACATGCTTTCCTCGGTAATTCCGGAAGAACATGCAATGACTCTGGTTGGATTTGGACATGTATCCTAGCGCACTATTCGATCCACCCGGTTGACAAACGAGAATAACATGAAGTTCGAGTTAGGTCCCTACACTACCGGAAATAGAAAGCTACGTACACTTTACAACCCTTTGAGAGCTTGGTATATTCTCCCAGCTTTGCGTCCCCTAACTCGCCTAAGACTTCGGCGCATATCTGCAGGAGTGTTTGGGAGCGCATCTCCGGCGTTTGAATTTCAGCTGAAAAGACGGCCTGGCAGATCCGAGCATATGCATCGGTGGCTTCTTCAATTGCCCATCCCAACACGCCCAAAAGGATGGCGATTATGCTGCGTATCGGCCATGGATTCTTCAGTGTCGAAGACGTGGAGCTAGGGGATAAATACAGACTCACCTACCGCCACCAACGCCAACGATCAAATCGAAGTGCTCACACAAAGTATTCACTTCCAAACGATGCATATACTCTTTCAAGATTCTCAACTGAGACATAGAGTATACGTATCCACCATCTGGAATCAGGACGCTGAGCTCTCGTTCACTAGACCTGTTGCTTCGAGGCTGACCTAGACTGAGAATTCTTACGTTGGGGTTGTCTGGGTTCATCTATTCTTCAACTTCAGAGGTCAAAAGCTAGCCAAAGGATAGAAACTCGGTGGAGAACAGGAGAGAGAGTGGAAAGGTAGCAGGTAGGGCAGAGACTGTCATGTTCGAAGGAATGTGAAGATCGAGCATGCAAGAAGCGACAGCTCACCTTGATCTACCATCAATCGCCAGCTCCTGATCGGAAGAAAGTCTGGAGCCTCCTGAGCAGAACGGACGACTCGGCCAATTTACACAGGGCGCTCATAGACCTTCAACATCGACCTAACGAAAGTTTACAAGTTCGAAATCGGAGTAAACATGGAATAGCGAATTTCGGCCGGGTCAAGTACGTCAAGTGACGAGTCGCAAGAGTTCAACAAGCGCAAAGACAAGTATCTTGGAGCTCTACACGCATGACGGGTTACCCCTCAAGTCCAAAAATCATCCACAATGATAAAAACAACAACAGATAGTTGTGCTTCAGTCAGAGATTTGGTAAGTAAAGACAGTATGAGGTTACTATTGGATGAAAACGGCGCTACTCGAAGTTTCGTTGGGCAGGTAAGACGACCGGACTTCAATGAGAGCTACCCGCTTGTATTGTAGATAGGTCTTCTTGATCCTTTCCAGTACCAGAATGACACGATAACCGGGCTTGGAAGATCCCCCAAGATTGGAGAATGCTGTGGCACCTGGTTGGTTCCACTGCTGCGGCACTTTGTTACAAACTTCAAGACATATGCGTATACCAGCACTAGTGAGTGTAGTTGGATCACGGTTACTAGTAGGAAACTCGTTTGCTTGGAGGTTCAAGCGCTTCGAAAAGCAAGCTGGCGAGGCCGCGAGCATGCTGTTGTAATTCGACGCGTCTCCCTGCCAATCGAACAGTGCCTTGCTATTACTGTTCTGCAGGATCTCGACTTGCAGTCGATAGAATGCCCTCTCCTTCTCTCCATAGGCAATCGAGAGGTTGACGCCGAAGATACCTATCAGGCAATATGCCATGTCTTCGATCCGTGTCGTCACCCTTTTGGATGCCCAACCCATTCTTTTCCCAACATCGTATAACCCCGGCTTGAAGTTGAGTAAATCTTCGATATCGATGCCGGTAACATCGGCGATAGTCGCCCATAGGAACGTTTCGCTCGCCTCCTCTTGTGTTTTCTTTGTTGATCCACCTTCGTGCCAGTATTTCTCTCCGTACTCCTCCTTTTCCCTTTCCAGCTCTACAGGATGTCTCGTACTATCTCCATTGGTTATCTGCATCCAGTAACTCGAGTAAAAGGCGAATCGTTTTGGTGCGAGGAGCTCCTGAAGCGTCCACCCTCTGCTGAACCATGGATCTTGTCTCATGTCGACGCAGTTGTTTGTCGCGCCAAGATACACAATGCAAATGTGCGAATCTCGGTACCAGGTAAACATCGACCGTATGGACTCGTCTAATTCGGCGCTGCTGTCCTTGTTGATGCATACAGTATCCGCCCATGCATAGTTGCATTTTCTGTATTCGGATGCATTGAGAAAGTTGTTCAATTTGTCGAGACTGTTGCGCAAGAGCGGATTCCTTTGAAACAGCTTTAGTTTCTCCGATTTAGATATAGAGCCTGATTACTCAGTCAGTTCGTTAAGGAGCGGAGCAGGGTGTATTACCTGAAGACTGAGTGGCCTTCTTATACTCAACCAAATCCTCGTCAAGTCGTTGAAAATGACGGAAGGTGACTTCATTGGCTGACCACCTATGAGAAAGGATCGAGTATTGCAACCCTCTCTTTATCCCTTCAAAGCAGTGGCAATCCAACCCTCGGCAGCCAAAGATGTTTCTTTGTATCCATTCATTTACTTCGCTTTGTAGGTCATTTCGATCCACGAGATTCATATCTTGCACGCGGAGGAGACGGATGGGAAGGCGATTTTGAATATATTCTCCAACTGCGACGCGTAAAGCTTGTGAACTCCACGGTCAGACTGAAATAAGTTGCTATCTGGAGTATCGAGATACCTACAGGCATGACGTTCCTCCACCTGAGCAGCGGGTCGAACAAATTACACTCCGTATTTCGCGGTAACTTGCGGCTAATTACTTACCCTCTAGTGACGATCGAAGGTCAAGCAAAATCAACCAAGAACTCTGGAACTTGACCCGCTAGGACCAATTACGCACTTTCTGCTGACCAGATGAGATCGGATTTGATTAGCTAAGAATTCGATCACCACTAAAAGCAGTTACACACCGCCTGATGATGGAGTGAGGCGGACGCGATCAGCTCAATACCCGGCTACCAGAAACAAATGATCACGTACATCCTGTTGACGAGGTGAGAGTCGGATATAGTCAGCCAAGAGCCTCTGCCATTATAAGTGTTCACGTACTCCCTGAGGATCGGGTGAGGATCGAAAATTAATTAGCCAAGATCTTGACTACCACCACAAATCATCACGCACATCCTGATAACGGAGTAAAGATTGTGGCCGGGAGAAGGTCGACATAATCAGCTATGAACTTGACCACCTCCATGATTGACCACGTACGATCTGGCGAAGTTCAAATATGATCAGTCAAAATCTCTACCAATGCTATAGGTAACCACGTACTCTCTAAGGACCAAGTGAGGAGTGAACTTAATTAGCCAAAGTCTTTACCGCCGCCCACTACAAGCAATCACACACTGGCTATTTATTCGAGTGGGATTTCAAAGATCATTAGCCAAGAAGCCGTCCACCAATACAAGCAATCACATACTAGCTGATGACAGATTTAGCGTCGTACATGATTAGCCGAGAGCTCGACGACCGCTATGAGCGATCACGTACATACTGATGACCAAATGAGATTCAGAAAGAATCAGCCGAGGACTTAACAACCAGAGGAGTGACTACTCACATACTAATGACGAAGAGAGATTCCGGGTGTGATTAGCCAAACCCTTGAAGACCACGACCAGCGACACGTACTTCCTGGTAACCGAATGAGGGTCAGGCACAATCAAGTAGGAGATCTACCGCCGCTAAAAGCTGTCACGTACATACTGATGACCCCGAGTGAGGTTTGAAACCGATGAGCCAAGAGTTCAATCTCCATTACAAGTGACCACGTACTTGCTGATGACCGAATAAGGATTAGACCAAGCTCTTAACCGCAACAAAAATGATCACGCACATCCTAAGAATGAATGGAGGGTCGCACACAATCAGCCAAACCCTCTACAGCCACTGCAGGCAATCACGCACAAACTGATGATCGAATGAAGGTTAACCAAGAACCGACTACCCCCATGAGTGACCACGTACTCTCTGAAGACCGAATGAAGAACAGATACGTTGAGATTAATCGAGATCTTGGCCACAAATAGAACGAATGCGCACTTCCTGATGACAAGGTGAAGGGCGGATATGATGGGTAAACAACTCGATCGCTTGCTACAAGGACGACGTACTTTCTGAGGACCGGGTGAAGGTTGGACATAATTAGTGAAAACTCGATTACCACTACAGGGAACCACGTACTTTCTGAGAACGGAATGATTCGGGTGAAGTTAGTTGGGGACTCGATTGCAAGTGATCACGCACAACCTAGTGGCCGCGTGAGGATCGGCAAATGATCAGTCAAGAAGTTCGACCACCGCCGTGAGTGACTACATACGTTCTGAAACCCAATGATGGTTGGACGCAGTCAGCTCAAAACTCGACTGGCATACATAACAAACGATCACGCACTTCCTGATGGAAGTGATTAGACAATATTGACCACTACAAGCAATCACGCACCTCCTAGGTACCATGTGAGGGTCAGATGCGATGAGGAATGCTCTCAGCCACCAGTATAAATGACTACGCACTTTCTGAGAGCCGAGTGAGGGTTTGACTTGATCAGCCAAGAGCTCCACCGCTATTGCAAGTAAACAGGCACCTCCTGATGATGAAGTAAGAATCGGGCGTGATCAGACGAGGACTCAACGACTACTACAAACGGTCACGTACTGTCTGGTGACGAAGTGAGGGTGGGGGACATCAGCGAGAACTCAATCATCCGACAAGGGATCACTCACTTTCTGATGACCAAATGAGGATTGGACATGGTCAGCCAAACCTCGATAGCTGCCACAACAATCGCGCACCTCCTAATGACCGAGTGGAGGGAAGGGTGCTATCAACCAAGAAGTCGACCGCCATTACAAGGAGTCACGTACCCACTAATGACGAAATGAGGATCGGACATTATTAGCCAAGAACACGGTCACCACTATGAATGGCCACGTACTTTCTGAGGATCGTGAGGGTGGACATGATCAGTCAACGACCCGATCACCATCGCGAGGGATCACCTACTCCCTAACAACCAAATAAGTCGTCAGAATGATCACTATGTAGTTTCTCCATGAGCAGGGAGAATACTTACGGCCTGATGTTCGACACCAAATGTAAAGCCACTAATTAGCATGATATTGTCGCCCGACCAGTCCCACTTCACATACGTTCTGCAATTCGCCAAAAGGAAGACAACATTAATTATCTAACCCCCACTTTGACTATGCATGATGCATCCGAATCCTGACGTACCCACTACAGTAGACAGTAGACGCAATATCGTTAGTGTGCTCTTGATCAGGAGAGGCTACCTACGAATTGTTCTACAGTAACAGGAATCTGTTTTATTATAGATTTATCAAGCGATCGAGATGTTCGCTCCACAAAGTACAACATACATCCTTAGTCTCCATCCCTTTGGCTGCTGAGCTGCTGATGAGTCCAAGATGGTCGAGGTGGAGGCCAAGATGTGAAGGGGCACAACTCCATGTTCCTCGAGGTGTGCAGAAAAGGAAAGGATTTCAATATACTGGAGTGAATGTGCCCATATCGATCGATAAACCTACGTATCGGGATCATCGCAGTGGATGCCCATCGAGTGTTGAGTGGCAGCTCAGGAGTAATTTGTAGAACGCATTAGATTCAAGACAATGAATTTCAAATCAAAAAAAGAAAAACAAATATTCTCGCAGACGAGGAAATACCCATCTATCGCAAGAAACTAGCAGTACAACTCTCCAACGCCACGTACACGACCTCTCCACAATTCGTACAAGAATGAAGAGAGCTTGATCGTCTATGAAGAGAGCGCAGCGACCGGTTACAGTGATTGCTAGTGGAAGTGGGGCGTTGGTCGAGTAAAAGAGGATAAAAATGTGAAAACATAAAGAAACGGGTATGAGCCGCGATTAAAACGTGTCGTGAGGAGGAGGGGGGAAATGCATAATGTCGGATTCGGTGACCAATAAGGCATTCGGCCGGGCGACAGGCCTCAGGCCTGGTGCTTAGTATTCAGTGGCGGAGTTCAGTTTGGAGCGGAGATCGTCAGCGGTGGCGGTCTCTGGGGCGGTATATCCACGCTTCGCAGTCTTGCCAGATTGCGCCATTACGGGGCGGAGGACGTTGATATAGAAAGTGCGAGCGCCCTACGTGTGAAAAAACAAAGGAATCATGAGATAAGGTGCAATTAGGACACGTCGCGGACGGTGGCTTACCCGGGTAGCGGGAAGTTGGAGCCAAAGAACAAAGAGGGTCTTGAACGCATAGTAGAAGGGGAAGTAGTAGAGAACAGCACGGAGGGCAAACGACTCGAGGAAGTTGAAGAATCCGAAGACGACCCAGTAAGTAAGCCACTGAATATCATCCTCATGAGCAGGCGACTCAATAGCCTTGAACGACAAGTAAGCTGGGAGAGCCCAGCCTACGAGGTTGGACACTGGAGCGGCAAGCGCGTTGATAAAGATGAGGAGGCTGCAAAGGCCAGCGGCACCGAGAACGAGGAAAGTCTTTGGGACTTGAGTGCGTTCTTCAATGTTGTTCAATACAGGATATTTCCCAAGCTGCAAGAGGAGTCAGAACACTGAGGAGCTGGGCGATAAGCGATGACGACGGGCACACGCCAACTGCGGTGGCCCTGAAAATTGCGTAAAAAACAAAGACTGACCTCTTTGTCCAGCTGAGAATGATAATACTTAGCCTTCGTGGAGGCTTGTTGGTACACTGGGTGGTTTTGGAAGTTTTGAGCAGCAGACATTTTTTCGTTGTTGAGGACTGAAAAAGAGGTAACAGTGAGTGAAAGAAGGTATAACAGGAGAAATAAGAGTGTTGTAGATGAGGAATACGCACGAAGTTCGTTAAAATACGCTGTTGCTAATAGACAGAGGTCGTGGAAGAGGTGAAGTTGGAGATCCCTTGCGCTCTGGGCCTGTTCGAATCCTTTTACGTGCGCCGCCTCGACGTCGCAATAAACACGAGACAAATAAAGCGCCTCGCTGTTACATCACTTGCCCCGCATGGCGTCGTATTCGTCACTTCAGGTGAGCTCGAAACAAGCCCCAAAGCATCGTCATGGACGTCGAACACTGATTTTGGTTTCGTCACCAAGGACTTGCACGCGTCGCTGCCTGCGTTCAGCCCGTTCATTCCCCAGTCGCTCATTCCGCTGCTCGCCTGGTCGCTACTGCTCTCGTCGTTTGGACTCGGTTTCTACTTTACAACGTATGTCGCTCTGACGCATCGATTGACTCCGCTTTGCTCCACCATAGCACGTCACAGAATTGACACGTATTGCGTTCTTTAGCCTTCCAAAGCAATCTATCCCAGTCACAGAGCTACTCATTGCAATTGTAGCAAGCCTCTTAGGTGGTTTCGGCACTGTTGCAATGTTTTGCACCGTTGGTGTATACCTATAATCGACTTGTTCACCGACCACTGCAGTCCTGTGCGACCCGCGCATCAAAAGAAGCCATACGACCATAGTTCCCTATTTCTACATGGAACTAATCTTTCGTGCATACTCTTCCGTATAGAAATACGACTTGACCTCTGTCGAGTTTCGTTAGGAGTTCATTTGAGACGTTCGAAACCTACTCAGTAAACTCAGTAAGTCTGGACACGTTGGGTCTAGTACTAGAGCATATCTCTGCCAAAAGGATTGCGAGCAAAATGCGAATGGGTGTCCCTTGCTAGCGGGAGTTTGCTTTCCGAATGTCGGTTGAGTCTGCTGCATATATCTTGAAGGTCACTCTCAAATTACGTGCAAGGTTTCTTGCCACTCTCGAGCAGAAAGTTGTTTGCTAGATTACATATGATAGAGTCAGGTTGCCCGGCCATTCCTTGACCCTACCCGCATTTATTCTCCTTTTCGTAGACTCTCGTAGAATGTCTCTTCGCCCCATTCTATATCACATATTTCCAAAGCCACTTCCATATCTTCCTGCACTTGCCCTACAAGAGCGCATTCACTCAATTCAAGCGCGTAGTCGAAACCCTGACAAACCAGCTTCACAAGATATTTTGCACTCGTCGACTCACCCAGATGTCCTGCTCTTGCTTGAACATAGACCAGTCTATACAGCAGGTAGACGCCAGGATGCACAAGAACTAGACGACGAACGAAGGCGACTGGAAAAGAGTGGGGCAGACTGGGTGGCCACCCAAAGAGGAGGAGAGACAACGTATCACGGACCAGGTCAGATTGTAGGGTATCCTCTATTCGACCTAATTCGTATGGGGGTACGTACCACGTCTCATAACGTCGTTCTTCCCTTCACCCATCCTAATTCAATCTTGAAGATTCGCACCCGTGATCATGTTTGCAAGACCCAAACTCTATTGAAAACCTTTCTACAACAACGGCATCGTATCCCCGCGTACGAGTCGTCCCATACTGGCGTGTTCTTCTCGGACACAGAAAAACTCGCCTCGATAGGGATGCAAGTCCGTCACGGCCTGACCTCGCATGGTTTTGCGGTCAACATCACCAATGAGCCCATTGCCTGGTTCGACCAGGTCGTCGCCTGTGGCCTTGCAGAAGTCAAGGCTGCGAGTGTTCAGTCCGTGAAAGAAAAGTTGGGTGAAAAACTGACTCATCAGCTGGATCTTCTTCAGGAGAGGGACGTCCTGGCAAGAATGTACGGAGAGACATATGGGACCTCGGTCAAACCACTATCACCAGAGCAAGGAGAGATCTGGGAAGCGGTTAAGGAAGTCGAGGAAATCGCTGACAAAGCGGGTGATTGGCCCATAACTCCATACGAAGTGTAATCTAGAATCGACGGCACTACTCGAGTGCTCGTTAGAAGTTCATGAAAATATTATATATAGCTAATTTACTTATTTGATGACTCTTCAGATGCGAAACCACCTCGAGGTTTAGTTTATGCACGACACATAGATTCTGAATCGCGTTTGTTGAGTTCGTGTAAAGACATTAGTAGCTAGGCATCCAAGAAAATAAGCAACGCGTCAAAGGCGTGAGATAAAAAGCTCGGGGTATAACCGACTACATCTATGATCACGTCTCGTCCTCGTCCAGTGCAGCCATTCTGCGCACTCGAGCCGCATGGCTCAATCTCGAAACGAGCATATCCCTGGCTCGTCGAACCTCTTCGCTCCGTTCCTTATCAACCGCAACTTCTTCGTTCTCCAAGCTCGAAGGCCGTGTATAGCTATGGAAGACTTTGGAGTCGAGATTGACGCGGAGGAGGCGTTCGAGTTTCACGTACTCGTCTTGTGAGAGTGGTGACGGAGGAGGTGAAGGAAGACCAGATGCACAGGAACGAGATGTTGTCGGGAAGACGCGGCGCATCAACGAAATTACCTGCAATATCTCGTGTACAGGTGTTTGACCCTCTTCGTCATTGATACCGAACACACGTCCCGCGAGAGCTGCGTCCCACACGTCTTGCAGTGCCGAAATCGCACCACCCAGCTGCGCAGCCTGTTTGAACAGTTTGTCTCGTGTTTGTTTGGTAGAGAGAATATCGACAGAAGAGGGTCTTTGTTCGCAAATGGCGACCACTTCATCGATGAAGGCATCTTTGAACACACGTTCAATATGGGCTTCGACAACTTTGGACGCAATAATTGCAAGAGACGGTCTTGTATCGCGAGAAGCCGCAGCTTGCTGGATGACTTCCAATCCCTTCTCGAGCGACATGGCGAATGCATTCCGGAGAGGGTCATGCTCTCTTGCAGCGGTCAGAGCTTGCATCCATAAATCCTGCGCTTGCGCTGGCTTTGATGGATAACGAAGTAGAGCCAATAGACCGAGTTCTTCACATGTCGAGGAACTGGATAACATTGTGTAGAGATTGTTGAAGACGTTCAACTTTGATTTGTTGGTGCTGGAAGGAGCTAATGAAACAATCAGCTGTGCGAAGTAAGCCATCTAACGAGGCTCTTACCTTTCAATTCCTTCTCAGCTCGCGCCGCTAGAGCAAGAGATTCTTCGTCGCTCGTTTCTTCTTCGTCCACAATGGTTTCCTCGTGAGTCGCAATTTCAAAGAAGCTGCCAAAGTACCGCCAAACTTTATAGCGAATCTTCTGAGGGACGAGGGTAATGACCAAACCGATGAAGAGAAGGACCAGAACTGCCGTGTGAAGGAAATGAGTAATGGGATGTGAGTGCCACCCCGATTGAACAAGTCTGACGGTAGCCGCTTGATCTCCGTCTGTGTTCAACACTCTTCCGAGGTGAGAGTGGTTGTTGGTTTCCTCATTGAACAGAACGGCGTGGCGATGCGTCGGTTTGAAGAACGAGAGGAAAACGAATCCAGCGAAGAAAACGGCCGGCTTCTTCGGTTGCTGCGGTAGAACCGATACAAACGAATACTGGGTCTGCGCAGCCGTGATCGGTGGAGGTGCAGACATCGTCGGACGGTTGAGAGATACCTGCATGGAGGAGGGTGCGGTGGGCGTCGCAGAACCTGCCGCAGCTGCTTGGCGGGCAGCAACTACTGCCTTGGATGGTCGACCGCGTTTCTTGGGTGGTGCCTCCACATTCACAATCGTGACGCCACCGGATGGCGCAGCGGGAGCAACCGGTCGCTGGGCCTTCTTGGCTTTGGGTAAGGGAGGTGGTTCGGCGACGATGGGAGAGATCTTGGCCTTTTTGCGAGGTCGCTCCTCGGCAGAGTCTTCCTCCTCACCATCGTCACTACCCATGTCTCCACTGTCCATCTCGTCGTCTGCAGCTTCTGCAGCTTGACGAGCAGACCATTGCCTCTCCCATTCTTGAAGTAAAATTTGTCCTCCAACCAATGACGAGATGAGTGATTTCAACCCATTGACCTCGTCTTGAAGTCGGGTCTCTCGCTTCTTCAGAACGCTATAGTGCCAGAAAGTCAGTCGACCGCAAGGACTAAGACGGGGTGTCCACATACTTGATGTATTCTCGAGCTTTGCTCATTATGGTCGCCTTGCTGATCTTTCGCGCCACCTTGACACCATCGACGCAGCCATTGTCGTCGACGGTGTCTGGAATACCGGATGGATGCTTGTATGACTTGTCCAAGTATCGAACGGCTGGGATCGCATTTCGGAGGCCAACGATGCAGGTGTTGAGATTCGTGCGGTACCGTCGCTCAATCGTTGTGTGCGCAGTCTTTGGTCTACCGGTGACAGGAGTGATGGGAGCCATTTCCATGGAGCCACCATCTGAGGGAGTGCCAGCTTGAACAACTTCTACTGAGTCGACCGCTTGCGGTGGAACCGAGCTGCGATCACTGCTTGCAGATGAGTAAGAGTTGTCAGAAAAGACCGGTGGAATTCCGTATTGTTCTGAAATAGAGTTCTTCGTCAGCCGTGGAGGTTAATCAGAATTAGACCTGGGATCGTACCATGGGTGTTCGCAGTAAATGTGGAGGGCGCTCCCGCGATTTGTGCGTTCGTAATACCAGTCAAGCGCTTCACAGCAGCGGCAATGTCTTCTGAACCGAGGGCGATAGAGCCACCGGTGTTGACCAGGGGCATCATCGTCTGAGGTGCCAGAGATTGGAATGCCTGGGCCTCAGCCGGCGAGAGCATGATGGGAAAGCCGCTGTTGTACATGTGCATCGACATTCCAACTCCTAAATTTCCAAGATTTCCAATGCTGTTGACCTCAGAGAAGTCCGTCAAACCACCTGAGGTAAGGTCGAAGAGACCGCTATTGGCAAGGTTGGTGAATAGCGATGGATCTACTCCTGTGGTAGGTGCAGTAGTCGTGTTTTCCATCCAGACAGGTGCCTGCCAATCCTGGGGTGGGCTGGGAGACGAGATAGAAGAACCAGAGTCTACGGAGACAACATTTGGGCTGAGAAGGTCGGTTATGCCAAAGTGTGCGTCGACAAGACCAGTTCCAACGTCGATTTGAGGATTATCTTGCGTGTTTTCGTCGTTATGTTCGAAGTCCATGGTCGTGGAAGAGGTGAAAGAAATAAGCAAAAGTCTCGTACCATCCGGTGGCCAATCATGGCCGCGCTCAGATCCCGCCCTCAATTGCTGACTAAGCCGCACCCAGCCTCGCTCTCAACGCTCTCCGGAAATGCCGCCTGCATCAACGCTGAAAACGACGGTGGAGCTTGTAGCTGCAATGGGTGCTCTACAAAGTGCAGAAGCAGATGTGACTGCATCATTAACAGCATTGCTTGCGTCTACAGCACCCATCGATTCTGCTCTGCAAAGATTAAATGGGCTCACGAACACGTTGGATAGCATGCAACAAGATGCCGTGATTCTGCATTCGAATGTAGAAAGGACAGCAAAGACCGCTGATAGAGTGGGTAGTCGCGTAAGAGCCCTCGACGAGGAAATGAGACGCGTGCGCGAAGCCAGCGAGAGGGTTGCACTAGTCATGGACCTCAAGGTATTCTATCGCTCTAAGTGAAATCTTCGTTCACCGAGATGTCTACAGTCATCCCTACAAGAACTCCATACGGCTATCGAGGCTCAGGAATGGGAGGCGGCTGCACGTTACTGCGCTCGTGCAATGGCGATTCCGGAGCATGTTACTAAAGGCGCATTCGCTGAGTCTGTAGTCGTGCGTTACTCACGTTTTGGATGGCCAACTTACCCCCCACTCACGAGGATTCTTAGTAGCCCACGTCCCTACTTCCTTTACCACCATCCCAGACACTTCAGGAAGCGCATGCAAGTCTCCTAAAGATCTTTTCCAAACAATTTGAGATAGCGTCGGCCGCACGGGACTCTGCCAACACAAGTCGCGTGTTTAAGCTATTTCCGGAGATTGGCTGGGAGACTGAAGGCCTGGAACTATACGCAAGTTTCGTTGTGGATCTGATAAGAGCTCGGGCACCGGCTGGTGTCAAAAGTGAGTACACATACCAATCCCCGAACCACATACCTTTAATTCGAAATCGTAGCGTCCTCACCAATGTACTACATCGCGATGGTTACTGCCCTATTCGAGAGTATTGCCGTGATTGTGGACCAGCACCAACCCATCGTGGACAAGTATTATGGTGAAGGGAAAATGCTCCTTGTAGCTCAACGCCTCATGAACGAATGCGACCGCGTCATTAAAGGCTTGGTAGAGGGCTGGGAGGAAGAGAGAGATATAAAGCGCAAAGTAGGTCTCTCTTAGTCTCTCTCATTCTTCTATTTTAACCGCCCAAATTATTCAGACGTTTGAACTCTTGGCATACCAACGGGTATCTCAAGTCTCTGGAGCCCAGAAAGCGACTATTCAGCTATCGGCCGCAGAAAGCGAAGAAGAAGCTTCCAATGCTAAGGAAGTTGATAAAATAATCTCAGAGATAGCAGGCTTAGTGGGCCGTTGGGGGCTCTTCCGTCGCTTTCTATTGGAACGCTTGAAGGTAGCGGGTTCCTCCCTAGTGCACACCCCTTCTGACGTTATTCAGGCGAATAACGGTGATTTGTCTACGCCTCGAAAGGGCGAGGAAGACGGTGACCTTACTCCGATCGATTACAATGTGGAACAAAAGAGCCAGAGTTTGACCATGACAGGAGATGGACCAGAGGTCGCCATGGTCCATGCAGCGGCTTCCACCGAGATATTTTCCCGATTACTGGAGGAATACTATGAACCCCTTGAACTCTGGCATCTGAAAAGTAGTGTCGAGAAGGTATGACGTCCTACACAACCGCGGGCGTTCTATTTATATTCGGCTTTCAGGCTCATCGTCTAGCTACCGTTGAGAAGGGAATCAGCCCTGTCACAACAACTACTCCAGACGACGTGTTCTTTATCCTCCAGAACGTGGTCTCGCGGTTGCTGTCTACTGCATCATTACCAAACGTTGAAAAGGCAATATATAGCGTAAGGCACATCTTAGAGAAGGATTATGCGGCCGTCATTCGGCGGAAGATGGACGATGTGTATCGTTCGTCTACCAGCTCAGGCTCAGGAGGGCAAAAGAACGAGAAGGCGCAGCAAGAGGCTTTCATCGTGAGTGAATTCCCTTCTTTTTGTGGTTGCTAGACTAATAGCATCAAAGTCACTTCTCAACGACCTCGATATCTCATCGTCGCATATGGAAAGGCTCGTGAAAGAGCTTCACAGCTCTCCAGTTATTGAGCAGCACTTCCTAACGTGGGAAATGGATGGCGTTCACGAACAGTTGGAAAGTCTCCTGAAGCTAACTCCAACTTTCCGCGCCATGTTAAAATCCGGTCTGGAGGAACTGTTCAATCAAATCATTCGGCCGAGGCTACGCGCTATACTCCAGGACGTTTACAAAGACCAGACATATCTTCTTGACGAGGATAGCTATGCCGCAGCAGACTCCAACGACCTCATCCGGAAACGGTTCATCAAGGTGAGGCATACCTGTTTACTTCTCGAGGAGCACCGGAATGACCAGACGACACAGTCTTGGGAAGGGTTGATGAGTGGACCGAAAAGTACGTTTACAGAGACGAACTATCGGACTTTCTTTGGGATGGCCATCGATACGCTTGTCAAACCATGGGAGAAAATGTTGAGCATCATGAAGTATTCAGAGGTGAGCAATGTCTCGCTACGTGCAAGCTCCGTGATCCTCAACTCTCTGCACAGCTTGGGGCCGTTCGACTGGATCGAGATATCAGGGCGGTCGTTGGGTATCTGTCCTCTCAAGCTGTATTCGGCAATGCCAGAGAGAAGTTTCAAAGGCTCTTCCAAATATCGACGCTTCTCAATTTGGATGCTGTACGTATTCAATAAGTTACGGAACACCCCATATTAACGTGCAATTTAGGATGAGGATATTGAAGACTTCTACAATAGCTCGGGAATAGCCTGGAAGCTCAGCCTAAAAGAGTCCAAGTCGATTGCTGCTCTAAGGCAGGCTTGACAATATTAAAACGGAACTTCACCTCACGCAAGTGGAAAACGCCTCATTTGAGCCAGTAAGGGTATATAGTCTAGTGATCCCAAGACGTTCAGAAGAGCGTAAAGTGAAAAGAGTAAAAGAGTATGAAATTCCACAAACAAAACAAGCGACCCAACAAAACCCGGTTCTAACAGTCGACCGATGTCCAAGACGAGGCTGACTTGACAAGCCCTGAGAAATTGAGAACCAGCGTGAACGACGTTTGGATCACTTGCTGGTAGAAGCACTTGAAGACGCTTGCGTCGCTCTTTCCTCGTCCTTCTTCTGTAGGAAGAAAGACACAAATAGTATCAGCAGCCGATCCTCCTACAAGCAGTTGACCAGTTAACCAGAACATCATACCTTCTGTTTCGCTTGCAAAGCAGCAGCATCACTATGGGTACCAATCTTCGTCAGAAGTCGTTCATTGTAAGACTATCATCCCGACATACTTCTCTTTCCGCTTGGCAAGCGAGGTATTGCTCTCCTTTGGTGCCTCTGTCGTATCCGAATGAGAAGAGTGCGATCAGTCGTTTAAGATTAAACTGCAGATCAGGTGGAAATAGCATACTCTTTTGCGCTGCGGCCTTCTTTTGCGCCTTCGCGCGGTCCATATCGCGCTGATTGCCACCTGTCACAGCAGATTCATACATTGATGAATATTTGGCATATTTCTGGCGAGCTTAAATCGTTCATACGAGTCATGTTGATCAAAGCGTCCAAATGTGTGGAAGTGTGGAAGGAGTCCAAGTTGTCTGAACCACATCTCTTTGCAGTAGGGTATCAATCATTGACGTCCTTTAGCAAACCTTTGATATGATTTTTCTTCAAAAGCTACGTTCCGGTCATGGTGTTGTTCCGGATGCGGGCAAGAGACGGTTCGAGTGACCAATCAGACGCTGATACATTTGCGAGGTCATCATCCTAAAAACTCCTTGACCTCGACCACTGCAGCCCGATGGCGGTTCAACTCCAGCTTTTGAGCCGACCGTCCTCACGATGCATACATAGAGCTACTACGGGTTTATTTCCCATCGTCAATAGGAACGCCGGACCATTACTGTATTCAATCAAGTATCAAGTCTCGTCCATCGCTTCTGCAAATCCTTCTACAATATCCGGAGAAAACGCAACGAAACCCACCAAGGAGAAACCATTAGCGAATAGTCCTCCTATTGTGATCCCTGCTGCTCCTAATGGTCAACCGTCAGTCACTTATGGATTTTTGTCGTTTAGTGAGAGGAGCAATTTATGCTGATATTCTCCTAATCCAGAAATGTACAGAAATCAAATAGTAGTGCTGAGAAGCTATTAGAGACCTCGCAACCAGGAGCAGCTCCACCCCCTCCTATGAAGGAACGTCCACGACCGAGACTACGAGCCGCCAAAGCTGCAATGACACTTGTATGCTCTTCGAATGCAGCACACTTCCTTACCTTTTCTGATGCGATTCTATATGCAGACTCCAAACGCCGTGTCGCGTTTACGCGGTCTACTTTTGGGTCCGACGCCACAGTACATACGGGTTGGAGTCCGGAATAAGGGTTGTGCTGGGATGTCATATCACCTGGAATATGTAGACAAGCCTGGAATGTTCGACGAAACAGTGGAACAGGATGGTGTCACCGTCCTCATCGACTCGAAGGCACTCTTTAGTATCATAGGGAGTGAAATGGACTGGACAGAGGACAGACTAAGGTGTGTGTGAAGCGTTCACAAGTGTTTCTACTGGGACGACCCCTATCTCTGACGATTTATGGTTTGTGTTTGCAGTTCCAAGTTTACGTTCAAGAATCCAAATATCAAAGATGCGTGTGGTTGTGGTGAATCCTTCAACATACAACCATCTTCCGACACCCAAGGACTATAGCGACATCATTTGCGATTATTTCGATCGAGCATCCAGAGTCAGACCTTATGTATCCCTATTTTGCTATACTTTGCGTACGTAATATCATACGACACAGCTTATTGAGACTTGACAGGCTTGTAATGACTAGCCGAATGACTTTTCGTACTTCGGATGTGCTTCTTTCCCTACGGTTACATCCCCGGGGGGGGGTCTAAGAGCAGGTATTCTGTGCTTGAATAAGGAACCTTCACGTGCATAATGATTTTTGCACCTTCCACTCATGGCTCGTCAAAGCACCACCATTACTGTCACCAATCGATGCCTGATAATGGAAACGCGTATAACGGCGGAGCTGGACAACTCTACAGAACCTAGACATGATCTTGATCATACCAGGAAAACAAACTGAACTCTGGGGCGATTTCATTTCCCAGCAATAGGTGCCAGCCACCCAAATGGAGGATCTCTTTTCTCCTTTACGTGAACACTGCCACCGACCCATCATTGGTCGCCCCTTTTCTTTGCGAGCGAGTTCTTTCCGCAGAACCCTACTTTATTTTTAACCGGCAATTGCCATGGAAAACACGGTGGGAAGTTGCATTATTCCATCCATTCAAAGGGCACTGCGATGTGATATACATACTGCATACATGTATCGGTAAGATATGAGGTCCCGTGGATCGGGGGTCAGAGTCTCGTAAGCGGCGATAATATTGCTGTTCTGAGTGAGTGAGTGGGTGAGTGGTTTATTCTCCTTGTCTTCCCACCGAAATTAGTCACGGAGATATCAATGAACGTTCATGAGATAGAGACCGCATTTGGCTGTGAGTCGAGGCTCAAAGTGGCCCATGAGGGAAGAGTCAAGTCAATGTATGAGAGAGAGAGAGAAAAGGCGGGAGGAGAGGGGTGGCGCGTCCAATCGGGAGTGGCGAGGGCGTTCCCAACGGCCGAGCCACCCAACCAAACGACGACAATGTTCCCGCCGTCGGTCGGGTGTTGGTTTATGGCAAGCATGCATTAGAGAAGAAAATAAAACCGCTTCCTTTGTCCACTCTTTCTTTTCCCTTTCCCCCCGCCCCTCCCCTCCCTTTCTTTGCGACGACATCGACTCTGCTGCTGGCCTACGACGTGTTGAGTGAAAGAGATCAAGAGAGTGGCTATTTGTTGCATCCTCCTCCTTCCTTCATATAGGATCGTATTAACGGTGCAGGTCACTTTTGGTGGATCCTTTCGTTTCAACCCCCTCTTTGGGACTGAGCAGTAGAGCAAGCAAAGCAATTCACTGAGAAAACGGGAAGAAGAGAAGAAGGATATCATTTCCACGGTCTTTACCCTCATCAGCAGAAGGACCCAAGGCCCTTCCTCACGTTCCAATCGTTTTTACTGTTCATTCTATACCAGACCTACGACGATTATTCCCCCCTTTACGCAAAAGAAGAAGAAAAAAACAGATTATATTTTCATCCGAACAAACGAACCCGATATTCGCATCATGGGACCCAGTACGAACACCAACGCCCCCGCGGCGCACCACCACCACCACCGCGATCGAGTGGCCGGCACCTACCGAGGAGCCACTAGCGTGTTCTCGTTGTTGGGGCTTTTCACCACCCGTAATCCGCTTTTCATATCCTGTCTCTTCTTCGGAACCCTCGGCAGCTTTCTCTTTACTGGCGTGTCCGCCCATGGGTACGTCCAAGAGGTGTCCGTCAGCAACGGGCAATGGTACGCCGGGTTCGACGACTCGAAATGGAACGATAGACCAAGTAGTGCGGTCATGATTACGGATTATCTCGAACCCAACTACGATGTCAATTCGAGGTGGGTTCTCCCCTCTCCTTCTTTTCTCTTCTTTGCCTCTTCCCAACTCTCCTATTCTTGATGTGGGGTTGAATGCTGATCGATGTACTCGTATTAATAGGGAGATTGCATGTGGGAAGAATGCGAAACCGGCCCAGCAGATTGCGACAGTCCGTCCTGGAGATCAACTCCGGTGGAGGGTGAGTGTTCCCTCCCCTCCCAGTCCCATATTCTTTTTTCCCATATCAATGAACGAATGAATGCCCGTTGACTGACTGACGAATGTTTCCCTTTCTAAAGTGGGTCACGCACAGCGGTGACAGACGCAAACCATGGACGCACAATGAAGGTGAATAAATAGGAAGCCTCACTTCTTACTCGCTCACTCGCTCATTCCCTTCTTTCCATCTTCCATTGTCATTGTCTTGCGAAATAGGAACCCATCGGTCGTGGATCGGAAGCTGCAACGGCGATTGTTCGACGACAGATCCGACGACGGTGCAGTGGGTCGAGTTGACGGACAAGTATACGGGACAACAAACGTACGACGGGACGTATTGGCCCGTTCGTGTGCTCGCGAGCGATCAGGCGTGGGCGGATACGATCCCCTCTGCACCCAACGGGGACTATCTCATTCGAAACGAGGTAAGCTTCACCACTTCCACGCGCATGTATGCGTGTCTACAATGGAGTAGTACACTGACGTACCGGGATTGTTTTGTGGTAGTTGACGGCCCTTCACTACTCGACGAAACCGGTGGGCAGTCCCCGAGAGAACGATCACGATTGGGGTACAGAGTTTTATCCTTCGTGTATGGCGATTCGGATCCAGGGTTCGGATGGGTCGTATGATATGGGTATGGCCGTCAGCTTCCCAGGCGCGTACAACATCAATATTTCCGGCCATTAGTGAGTCGTCGTCCTCGCCACCATTTTTGTTCTCGTGTTCCCGTTTCTGTTGGGCAACACAACCTTTTTGTCGTGACTGATATACATCTTCTTGAATGTAGTAATCCAGACTTGTGGGCGAATCCAAACTCGGTCGGGATCGCGGTGACGAACAAGTATCCGCGGACGGCCGGGACGACGAATGGAGTCGGTGGGACGAATCCTAATACCAACAATGGCAACAGTAACAATGGCCCGGCCCCTGCTCCTGCTCCTGCTCCTGCTCCCACTGCCTCTTCGTCATCGACGACGACAGCCCTAGAGGCCAATGCTCCTGTTCCGTCCAGTCGACCGAATCCGATCTGTACGAGGAGGAAGAGCAAACGGGGGCTAGAGAAGGCGAACAAGAAGAGGAGGGTCTTGAAGAGGAGGAGTAATGCTGGAGGACATGCTGGGCATGCGCATTAATCGAAGCGTAGTGGAGGAGAGAAGAAGCAGTCATAATAGGAAGAGGCGGGACTCTCTGTTCTTGATTAGTCGTTCTCCTCATCTTCTATCTTCTCTCCTTCCCTCGTTCATATTCCCGTCCGGTCTCCCGGTCGGCTGGTGGTCTCCCTTCTCCCCTTTGACTTTGGATCTCCGATGCGGTGCAGTCGTGCTTCCTTGCTATATTCCTGTACGGAGAGGGCGCTAGACGAGGCGTAAACCTGTTCGCCACTCTCCTCGTTCCCCCTTTTTTTTCTCCTTGTTGATGTGTATGAAATACCCTATTCTTGATTCCCACTTTGATTCCCCTTGTTCATCTTCTGCTTGTTTCGGGGTGTCAGTTCCAGCCTACCGTCTACTTAGTTCCGACAAAGGACGGTACCGGTTAATTAAGTTATAAGGCTTCAGCCACCACCACCACCACCACCACCACCACCACCACCACCGCGCTAATTCATCACGTAATGGTGGATGATGTGATCGAAGCTTCTGATCAACCTGGACCGATGGTCCGTCCATTCTCCAGCAACCAGCAATCAGCTATCCGCGATTCGCCATCTGCCCCTAATATTAACCAGTAAAGATCGATCTTGTTGATTGGTTTATTGTCGTTCTCTGTGTCTGTCTGTCAGTCACTCTGTCAGTTCGGATTCTGGAGGTATTCATTCCATTCTCGCCTGGCCGCCTGCGAATGAAGGAAGGAGTACGTACGTACTATTCCATCTTTGTCGCTTCATTCATTCAGTGGCATTGCGTTGGATTGCGTTGAGGTTGGACTTGAGCGAGCACGCCTTCGACGACGAGGAGACGACGTCGGAAGCAGAAGCGGCTTTGGGCCCCGTCTGCCTAATAGCTTTTTCCTTTGTCCGTTTGCCGTTTACCGTTTGCCGTTCCGACTTTACCTCACCCGCACCACGTCATGTCAAACCGTCGTCGTCGTACGTCTCTTTTCAATTTGGACATTCTGGTACGGGGCTGTCTGTCTGTCACGTGTGTCAAATTGCTGGCTCGCACACTCGCTCGCGTTATGCCGCACGTGTTGTGGTTTTAATTGTTATCCTCAGTCTGACATGGACAAGCTGACATATTACGGCGGATCGAGAAAGCGAGTGAGCGGCTCGATTAGCTTTGGGAGGATGACCAGCTTCAGGTCGATGTCGGTGTCGAGGTGTCACTGCTGGCTGACTGTTATCCATTCATGACTTGACATCAATGACCTTGACGTGACATTTGGGGAGAGCGACGAAAGAAAAGGGGAGGGGGAGACGAGAAGATGGACGAGGTTCGGCGTTCATTTCCAAAGTCCATTCCTTCCGACGAGGATACAGTTAGTTAGCTGGCTGGTGTGTCATCTGTCAGTCCGTCATGGACTTCTGGGCTTCTGGCTCCTCGGTGGCGCCGACGGGATCGACGACGACGCCTCCCACTTGACCCACCACCCGCGAAACTGTCACTCGCCTCCCTTTCATAATAATAGCTATCCACTCGTTCTAAAATAATAGCTATAGACCGTGCCCTTTTAATCATCAATCAATGCCCACCCGCTTCTGAGGGTGTCCATATGAAAGACTGGATTGGCGTAGGGGTTCGCTCGTTGGGTTGGGTTGGGTTAATTGACCTACCCTACCCAAAACGCTTATCGGGCCGTTGGAGGGAGACGGTACCTACCTCCCTTTTTTGGATTAACCCCGTATCGATATTCGGTTGATAAAAAAGAGTAAGTATATAAATAGAGTTCTATTGGTATAATTAGGTTTCTCCACACTCGATACGCAATGCTGGATGATGGGGACTTTTCCCTGTCTCCCCTGTCCGTCGCCACCCCCCCCCCCCCTCCACCTCGTTGTCGATTGACACGTTTTCGTTGATTGGTTGGTCTGTGTGGATCCTTGAAGGGCATGCATGCCGGTGCCGGGTGCCGTTGGAGGGTAGACGGCGGACTAACCGGCGGTCGCACGAAACAACGAACACACGAAAAATCAAGGGTAAAAAAGGTCGACCTCGAATCGGGTGGGTGGGGAGTTTGACGGGATGATGATTCCATCCGATCCCAAATCCTGATAGATCCCGGACTCCCCCCCCCTAATTCTTATTGATGTTTTTTTTTATCGGGTATCCATCCCCATGGGTTTTGTGATCCCAATGCACCAAAAAACGTGGAGATCACAGGGGGTGCGGTAAAATGGGTCCGAATGAATTCTCATGCATGTCCAATCTCAAGGGAGCCGTCAATGTTCGAGGCTATCGATCCATCCATCCAAACTGCTGGCGTTTAATGATGGAACCGGGGACAGTTTACTATTTCTATATTGGTATTGAGTAATTGTATACAGCTCATGAGCGAGCGCTCGGGGAACCGAGTGAACGGACATCCTTCCCCTTCCCTTTCTTCTCCCAATGTCGTTATGTTCACTTCCATTCGAACTCGGACTCTGTGCGTTGGTGGGTGGCGGACGCGTGAGCGTGGGATTCTGGGGCGGCGGCGTTGAATGATCATTGATAAAGTAAAGAATTTATCAAACGTAAAACAACCCAAAAATTTAGGGAGACGAGCGGTACGCTGAGACGGGCAAATATTATAGAATAATCGAGGATGATAATAACGAGGGCAGGAAGGGGGAGGGAGAAGGGAGCCGCGGCGGATGGGGGGAGGGCGATGTCATGTCTCGATCCGATTGGGATTGGAATCTGATAATTGTTGTTGGAAGTAGTCCGTATGCTGCTGCTACTGCCGCCGCTAATAAGTAACCGCAGTCAGGCGGCGCCACGTTGGTGATGATGGAAGGGGTGAGCAATCAGTGCAACCAGCGGATGGAACGGATGAAAGCTTCCTGGGGCTTCGTTGACCCGCTGACGTTGGATTCTCATGGAGCCGTGACAGCACCAGTTTGTATTGGAATGCAGTTGGGGTAATCAAATGAATGAGAATGGAGTTTGCGTTGCGTGCTCGTGCGCGTGCTGCCCTGAGCCTGTGTTCATTCCCCTTTTTTGAATGTTCTGAGAGGGAGTGAATGGATGACATATACGACAAGTGAATAAGAGCCCCAATACAAATGATGGATCCAATACAAATGCAATGCAGTCCATGCAATCAATGCATCAATGCATTTCTGCATTGCTGTCAAGGTTTCAATTTGGGTTGTATTCCATTTCTTTTTTTCTCGCCCCGTTTTCTTCGCTTCGCTTGTCAGTCAGTCACCGAGGCATAGAGTCCGCATTACTCCATTGGTATTCAACCTGCTGAATGACTGAATTGCATTTCAATGGCATGCTTCCCGTGTGTCTCTGACTGAGTGAAGTGAGTTGAGTAAATGAGTGTGTGTGTCGTTCTCCCCCGAACGAACGAAGAAGCTCCCCTTCTTTCCCTTCGCCCCCCCCTCTCTCTCCCCCCTGGTCCCTCCCTCGCGTTTTGCCTTCCCCCCGCTATAAAAGCCTCGCCGTTTGGTTGTCTCGTTCCGGTTTCCCCTTTTTCTCCCCCCGACGACGCACATCAACCCACTAGTGTGGCCTCGTTAGCCATCACTTTTGGTTCTCACAACTTGACACATCCGTGGGATCAAAGGTTTTTTTTGTTCCCTCGGTGGTCAATTTTGGCTCGAGGCGCTCAAGGAGGTGTAGGCCCGTAGGAGAAAAAAAAAAAACTCAACAAGGTGAGTTGGGCGTCTCATGTCGCCTCCTCGTCATCATCATCACCCTCCTCCTTTCCCAACCCAAACCCAAACGGAGTCTCTTTTTTTCTCCTTTGCGACGGCTCCCCCCTCACTTGCATCACACACACCATCCTCCCGTGTTTTCGATCGCCGCATTTGCCTTTCGCCTTCGCCTTGAGCCCCCCGTCGCGTCGTTATCGCCGACGGCCTCTCTTCCCTTCCTCGCTTCTCTCTAAATTGATCCGCGCCCGCACGCTTCCACTACTACCACCACCACCTCGCCTCTCCCCGCATACCACCTCCTCTTCATCTCCTTTATCTCCTGTCGTCGCTGGCCACCTCGTCGTCGTCGTCGTCGTCGTGCCTTTCCAGCCTCGGCGTCAAACCCCCCAGTCTGTGAGGCGTACGCCCATCACCTTATCCCGCTGTCACTTGTCACTCTCCATCCATCCATCCTATCCCCACCTTGTTTTTTGACGCCGTCCACTCCGCGCCTTCATTAGGTTGGGTTTGTATAGTGTTCACCTGACCAAACCTTCTCTTCTGTTTCCGCCGCCAATCCCTTCCGCTTCATCGGCACCACCACCAGTCTGTCTGTCCTCTTCCCTCCCTTCCCTCCCCCTCCTGGGTGTCTGTGTTGTGGAGACTCGGCTTTATTTTATTTTCCCCCCTTTTGACGTTTCCCTCCTACGCCAAATTAGCGCCGTCACGGCTTCTTCCTTGGCCCTGACCACCTCCATCCAAATCACAAACAATCCCGATCCAATCACCGTCAACCGTCATCGCATCCTCCCTTGTTCATTCCCCCTTTTCATCAACTTAAAATACAAATTAAAATAAAACATAAAAAAGGTTCCTCATCTGACAACACCACTTCTTCCTCTTGTTGCAGATCGTAACAAACCTTTTTATCTTTTCCTTCCTGTCATCTCCTGTTTGACAGATTAATTTGGTGGGTGGTACGACCTACGAGGTCGCTCTTGTTTTTTAACGCCTTTTTTTTTTTGGTTCTTCCTCCTTCGGTTTGTTGGGGGCGCAGGTAGCGTGTAATTGGTTGGCACGGCCACGTCAATCTCCCCCCATCATCTCCTCACTCATCTCACCAAAATCTCCGTCCATTGTGTCCGTGTCCGTCAGTCAATTTAGCGTAGCCACTCACGGACACACGCACGGCACACGCCTCGCTCACATTACGATCGAGCATCGCCCCCCCTTTTCTTTTCTTTGTCATCAGGGCGTCTTTGTCTCTCCTCTTCCCACGAGGCTATCCACCTTTGTTCGCTCGCTCGCTCGCGCTCGCCTTCACTGCCTCTCAACTTTAGGCTTCTTCACACCACTACCACCACCACCACCACCATCGTCGTAGCAGACGACTACAAACGGAGTAGTAGGAAGAGTACAAAGAGTACAAGAGTAGCAAGATGCCGTCCACTTCTTCGAACCCTGTCTCCGTCTTTCAACGCCAGGCGGAGATGACAGAGGGCGTCTGGATGGCCATCGGTACGCATCCTTGTTTTCTCTCTTTCATTCCTTTATTTTTCATCGGGGATTGTTTCATTTTTTTACTGATGAGGATCGGATTTTTTGGGGGGTTTAGGTCGTGCGGCGGAGACGATGAATGATCTGGAACGAGCTCAACGCGCGTATGAACGTGCTCTTTCTCTCAACCCTAAATCGTGGAGGGCGTTGACCCAGGCGGCCCACATCTGTCGGTGTCGGGAAGATTATCCACATGTGAGTTAACTCGTCGCATGCACACGCACACACACACTCTCTCTCTTCCACTCTCTCTTGGCTGCCATTCCTCCACTTTCTACCTTTTTTTTTTTTCTTCTTCTTTCTTTTTCTTTTTGGTTTGGCTATTCCCGTGATTTTCTTTCCTTCCTTCCTTCCTTGATGCCGACTCCTACGTCGTCCCGTGTTTCACCGTCGGACCGGCTAGACCCAACCTCTCCTTTTTCGTCCTCTTTTTCTTTCTTCAAATTTACAATATAGTGTGTGAATTTGTTTTTTCTATAGAAGCTTCTGCACACCCCTCCTTCCTTGCTTCTTTCTTCTCGTCCCAATCACCCCCCCCCTCTCCGCTCCTTTCCGCGTTCAGAATCACCGCCGGCAACTCTTTCCCCTCCCCTCCACCCCGCATCACGATCACGCGTTGTCTTCCCCCCCCCGAATTCGTAGTAGTCTACTTTTTTCCTTGCTTCTTTCACTCCCCCCCCCTCGGAGGGAGGGCGAGGAGGCCGCTCGTCCCCTTTCATTCTCTGTCCTTTCTCTGCCGTCATTCGATGGACCCACTTTTGAAACTAAAAGATTTGATTACTGACGCCATGATGTGATGTGATGTGATGTTATTAAAAACAGGCGGTGGACTATTTCCAACGGGCGATCCAGATCGACGACAAGAACGGGGACATTTGGAGTTCGCTGGGCCATTGTTACCTGATGCAAGACGAGCTGCAAAACGCGTATAATGCGTATCAAAACGCGCTTTATCACCTGCCGAGTCCCAAAGAAGACGCAAAGCTGTGGTACGGGATTGGGATTCTGTATGATCGCTATGGGTCCCTCCAGCATGCCGAAGAGGCGTTTTCGAGCGTGTTGCGGATGGACGGGAACTTTGAAAAGGCGGATGAGATTTATTTCCGGCTGGGCATTATTTATAAGCAGTTGCAGCGCTATAATGACTCGTTGCGGGTACGTGGCCGTTTGCGCCTGCCTTGTTCCATGGATGGATTGCAGATGCTGATCATCACCTCCCCCCTTTGTTTTTCTGATATCACTATAGTGTTTCGACCAAATTTTGCATAACCCGCCTCATCCGTTGAGCCAGATGGATATCTGGTTCCAGATCGGACATGTGTACGAACAGCAGAAAGACGTGCGTAATCTCTCTCCCTTGTGCTCTTTTTTTTTTTTTTTTGTGGTTGTTCTTCTCCCATATTCCTCCGCTTCTTTCCCCTTCCCTTTCTTTTTCTCTGTTTTCTGCTTTTGCTCTTTTTTTTTGGACGGCCAGTGATTTTGCGGAGAATCTCTTTCTTATTCCCGAATCGATCGAAAAGAAGAGAGAGGGTCATTTCGGTGGGCGGAGAAGCGTATCTCGCTCGACTCCCTCTTCTTCTTTCCCTGGCCTTCTTTCTCGTTCGCGGACGCGCGTTTATTCCCACGTGTCTCTTCCCTCATTATTCGTATTTTGTTGTTCGCACGCCGGCGGAAAGAGCAAGGCTACTTCTTGCTTCTCCTTCGAGTCCATTGCGATGGATCTATGGACGGCGACGACAAAGAGACGTGATTCTGGTTATCTATCTTGTCTTTTCTCTATTTGCTGGGACCAGAGGGAGAGAGGGGGGATTCTATTTCTATTCGGCAACCC